>JAOXJP010045279.1:0-16239 GCA_025762735.1 Platanus orientalis
GTAGATTTTGGACTTGGTCGCCATGACTTCGAAGAGGTGAACTATGTTGGGGTGGCGAACGCGCCGTAAGATAGATATCTCCCGTTTGACGTGAGCTTCCAGTCCTCCTTTGAGGATCTTCTCCTTGTCTAGAACTTTGATCGCGACCGTCTCGCAGGATTTCGCGTTTCGTGCGAGGTAGACCTTCGCGAATGCGCCATGGCCGAGGAGCTTGCCGACCTCGTACCGACCAAGCAGGAGAGTTTGCTTATTCTTAGTCTGCAAATCGGTCATTAGAGTTGGGATTGAGCTCTTCTTCTTCTTCTGTTCTTACCTTTCTCGATTGTTTGGTATGAGCTGAACGACACAGATTTTGAATAAGAAATCAAGCATTGGAATTATATAAGGTGGCGAAATCTGGTAACCTAATGTCCAATCGTGTCCCACTCCCACACGTAGGTGAATCCAGGTAGCAAAGTAGCACATGTTCAAGCATCTCTGAGGAATGCTCCGAGCTCGAGCTTAATCTTTTTTAATGATTAGATGATTGATTGAAGAGTCATCGAGAGTTCTGAAACCTAATTTTTTTTGCTTTGACCCCACGTATCAGTCGGTTTGTTGCTTCTTTCCCTTGCTCATTACTTGTCCCTGCGACAATGGAAGTGCAAAGCTGGAAGAATATGCTCTTATTTTATTAGGCAGGTGTTAGTTGACTCTTCAAAAGTTTTCAGTCAACTAAATTTGCCACCGGCCCGTGCTTGGACCCAGCAGATTTAGTCAGCCACCTTAACGAACGCTCACAGTCCCCGCGTATGCAGTACCGGATACATGTGCATTGAAAAAGGCCAAACATGTGGCATCGAAAAACTATATATCACTTTTTAGAAGCACACTTGTCCGGCACTACATACGTGCGGACCATGTGCAGTTATTTAGATTGTGGACAAAATCCTACCGGGTGCTTGGGTGGTGCGGATTTGGTGTGCCCCACCTGTGGTCCATATCAAGGATGGACACATCAGCACTGAAAAGTGATTTACAGTTTTGGGTTCCTTGGATTTGGTGCAACCTCTAGAATGAGCCTAAGGTAGGACTGACATTAGGGGCTGATACATCAGTGCCGAATAGGTTACTTACAGTTTTTGGGAGATGCTTTTCACTTTTTGGCACTAATGTGTCTACCCCCAATTCAGTCCCACCTTAGGGTGACTTTAGTTGGTCTTACCAAATCCTCAGGGCCTTTACAAGCTGGAACTGGGATTTTGTTCTCCCCCCCAATACTCTTTGGAGGAGGGTGTAAATCACTTCTTGATGTGATGTGTTCCCCTACCTGCAGTCAGGAACACTTTAACAGGGAGCACAAATTACTTGTAGAGTAATCTTAGTGCTGAGGCTTGCAATCCTCTGCTTCAGTTAAACTACCCTTAAGGCACTGCATATGTTTACTGTATAACACGTGGATAATAAATCATATTTAGGCTGGAAGTGTTCATTTTTTTGTCTATATATGCATCGCACTGTTGCCGCATATCATGAGTTGAGGGTAAATAATCCTCCCTCCCGTCAAGAAGCAATTTTTACCGACCCTTAAAGACATTTTGTGCACGTCGACTAAATCAAATTTGGGTGGGTGGTTTTCACCTTTTTGTTTATATCGCACTTTAAACACGCACTATACTCTTTTTGGTTAAAATATAGTTTTTCGCATGTGCAAATAGATCCATTTTGAGTTCTCAAAATAACGTGTGCTGACTTCTTCACAGGTTGCTTCTTTATTATTTTCTTCGACAAAATTCAAGGACATGATTATCCAAGATTTACTACTTCCTAGTTTGGAGAATCATCAAGTCCAAACGGATCTTGTCTAATCCAATGCGGTCCTGTGATCTACAATATGCACATGGATTGGAAGTAGGGGTGTCAAGCCAAGCTTTGCCCAGCTTAGTTCAGGCTCATCACACAATGATCAGGATTGGAGTTCAAGCTCATGACATCGGAGAATAGGGTTTTTTAGGTTTCGTGCAACTGCATTGTTCATTGTAATCTCTGTTTTGTTTATAGTGAAATATCTCTCTCTCTCTCTCTCTCTCTCAATTTTTATCATTGGACATAGGTTTCAAGCCGAACCACGTAAATCATCTATGTTCTTCATGTGATTGTTGTTTTTGCTATTTCCTTTCTTTTATTTTGATACATACGACTCCAAATATAGGTTTTCTGCACAACAAATAAGCTAATATCAAAGCCCTAAGTTGATCAATTACGGTTTTTTTACAAAACAGCAAAGTACAAAATAGAGAAGTTCAATGGGTAAAACAACTTCAATCTATGATAAGTAAAGATGTGTGCGATGTTAATTTAACAGGGACTATCTAAAGCGTTGGTAAGAAAAAAAAAACTTCTTATAACGATGTCGGAATATGACAAAGAAAAACTCGACATTAAGGCACTAAACACAATTCAGTTGTACTTGGTTGATGAGGTGTTGCAAGAGGTTGTAGATAAAGTTTTTTACAGTTATGCATGCATATCACCAAATCTCTCATGAACAGATTATATTTAAAACAACACTTTTATACATTGAGGATGAGAGAAGGTATGTCTCTCAAATCTCATCTTGCTAAATTCAATAAAAACATTATGGATTTAAAAATATTAATAATAAGGTTGATGATGAAGATCAAACTATTATTATTTAGTCATATTTACCTTTATCATGTAAACACTTCATTATTATCTTATTCTATGGATAGGATACCATTTCTATGGAGGATGTTATGTCATCCTTATACTCTAAGGAGTTAAATAAGAAAGTATCTGGAGAAGAGGGTAAGGGTTAAACTAAAAGTCTGTTTGCAAGAAAAAGAATGAATGAAAAGAGTTTTAGTAATAAAGGTCAATCTAGATCGAAGTCTATATAAAAATAAAAATAAAAAAGCAAGTGTCATTACTATTATAATCAAGTGTTTTAGGCAAGATTTTACAAAGCTCAAAGAGAAAAAAGAAAAGGAAGTTACCGACATGACAGAAAAAAATTATGATGGTGTTGAAAATATCATATCAATGACTCATTGTAATGTATGTATAAATGAAAAATAGAATCTTGACTCAGGTTGCTCCTATCACAGGTGCCTAAATCGAGATTAGTTTACAACCAATAAGGCAGTTAATAATTATACAACTTTGATGGGAACAAATACTTTGTAAAACTATAGGAATTAAAATAGTCCAAATTAGGATGGAATGGTGGGATAGCTAGGACCTTAACTAACGTTCAGCATATAATATAATTAGAAAAGAATTTCATTTAATTGAGTACTCTTAACTTCAATGGTTGTAGGTGTACTGTTAAGGTGGAGTTTTGAGGGTGATAAAATGTTTTCTTATACTTATGAGAAGACAGAGTAAGAATTTAATATTTATATGCTTCAAGGAAGCACAATTTAGATTTTTTCCAATCAGTTCTGCTGTTTTGTTTACGATGAACTGACGTAGCTGACCTTATCGAATAAGGACTTCTATCTATTCTTTCAAGTTGAAACAGTCATCGGCGTTATGTCAGTAATCCCAATGGAATCAATAGTACTTGTGCCAAGTTCTTTTCTCCGATGGAGCTCTGAGCTTTCCCGGCCATTTCAACGCTGGGTCATCCTAGACTTGCATGAAGACTTGCTTAAGTAGGGTATTAAGTGGAGTGTAGTTTTGAAAATGATTGGTCGGTAATCCCAACCTCCTATTCTTCTACTCAAAGTCGGAGGGAGCTCTGGGCATAGGGTCTTGATCGCCCCTTTTCGATTTATCTTCCCTTTTTTGCTTCTCTAACTAGCCCCTAATTTTGACATCCTTATCCCTTCAAGCATTCATAATATCCTCCACATTCATGTGCTTCTGAGCTCAAAGCATAAGCTCGGTCATGTTGATCGGTAGAGACTTGGAAAGAGAATAAAAACTTTGAGGGTAACAATCCTCTCATAAAGGCAATCAACACCATCTTTTCATTGGTCTCATTTACTTGTAATGTATGGAGAGAATACATAGTTGTGGTCTTGTGGGGAGTGGACTGATAAAGCCATTAAAGTGGGGTTCACACATCACCCATGCTTTCCTGAAATTCACGTTGTGTTCAAGAAATACTGTCTGTCTGGAATGGAAACAGTCATTGCAAGGATTCAAAACTGGCATCTATAGGAAACTATGGCCGAGTTCTGAATCACCCATTTGACCCACCTCAGATTTGAGCCAAATTTTGGGTTCAGTTCAAGTCAGAGATCCAGTTTCCCAAGCAATGCAGTCTTATTTCATTCCAACTACCCCATAATCAAGAAACAAGATTTCATTATTGCAATACTAAAGAATTTATGGCTTCTTGTTTATTCGTTTAATGTCTCTTGTGTTCATTTGTTTCTACTCCATGGATGAGAGAAGATCTCCAAGACACTAGAAAAATTTTGGAGTTGATGTACTGTCTATTCATAAGTCTTATTATATGAATTATCATTTTATTACATGCCTTTTATTTGTATCTATTACTCCTAATATGTCATATGGCCACGTGATAACAAAGCACATCTTAAGGCCTAGAAATGAGTATCTCGACTACAGCATCGTGTGTCCCCCCGCCCCTTTTGACAATGCTATAAAGCATGGTATGCTAACAGTTGTTTAACACATTTTTTTATTACATGTAGGGAACCAACCACCCTCTCATACCAGTTGTTTGAGTTTCCCAAAGCAGCTGTATGCATGAAAACTTGTTGAAATATATTAACTCTAACCTCTCTTATAACCTTAAGGTTTTAGGAGATACGGATAATTGCTTTTATCTAAAATGGTTTCAGAGGAGGTTTTAGGTCGTGAGTTCAAATCTTTCCGTGGACGCGCAACTCCCCTGTGATTCATTGTCTAGGAATGTCTTCCCTGAGAGAGGGGGGGGGGTCTTGAAATATGTATATTAACTCTAAGCTGGATCTCCTATAACAATTGAGATCATGAACAAATAATCTTGTGGCTGTAGAGATGTATATATACCTAAAAAAGTACAACCTTAGAGGTTTAGGAGTGACGGTTTATTTCTTTATGCAATAGAAGTTACCAAGAAATTCTCGCTTTTAAGTCCTGAAAGCTTTCAAACTTGTAATAGTTTTGACAAGAAAAAATGGGTTAGACTTCATTTCACAATAACAATGAATTGCACTCTTTATACAAATCTAAAATACAAGAATAGCAAATACAAAAGGGAAAAGCTATATACAACAGGAAAAAGAATACACAGAAAAAATCCCTACTTAGTATCTGAAGGAAGATTTGTAGAAGCAGCAGAGTCATCAAGCACAAGGTCCTGAAATACCGGCTTCAATTTTCGGTTGCAAAACTCCTCATACTCTCCTCTGTCCCCTCCCTTCCTCTTAATTTCTACCACCCTCAGCGACGGCGTTAACTGAAACACTTCAGCCCCTATCTTCAAAGGCCCCTTCAAACCCTCTTTCGATCCTTCCAAACTTACTCGAAAATCCTTCCTCCTCACTGTAAAGCTAACAACCTTCGCAATCTCCTCTAATTTCGATATTATTTTCGCCACCGGCGCACCCGAAACAAACCTCGCCTTCTCTCCTTTCTCTTCAAACAAACCCGACAGATCGAACGCCGGTGAGAACGATATAATATCGAAAGCATTCAAACTCGCCAGTCTCGGCAACCTAGGTGCATCTCGGGTATCCGGATCCGACTCCTTTTCCAGTATCCGGGTTGACGATTCCACGCCGTCTTCAATGTTGTTGCACAAGCTATCGTTCTCGGTGAAGAATTTAACGGGCTTGAATCCTTTCTTGAACCATTGATTCTCCATTATTTCTGGAATCGTGATTCTGGTATCCGGATTCGTATCGAGCAGACGAGAAATAAGACGGGTAAGCTCCGGCGAGAACCAGCGAGGGCACCGGAACTGACCTCTATAGATCTTCCAATACAAAGCCATGATATTCGGATCCGAGAAAGGAAGATACCCAGCCATTAACACGAACAGAACCACCCCACAAGACCAGATATCGGCCTTCGCCGCATCGTAGCCTTTTCCGGCTAGAACTTCCGGTGCCACGTAAGCCGGCGTTCCACAAGAGGTGTGGAACATCTCGTCCTGCCGGTTCTGATCCGATACAGCACTCAACCCGAAATCCGAGACCTTGAGATCGCCGTTCTCGTCCAGTAACAAATTTTGAGGCTTGAGATCGCGGTGGAAAACGCCTCTCGCATGACAGAATCCGACTGCGGAGATTAACTGTTGGAAATATTTTCTCACAACTTCTTCATTTAACCGTCCTTTGGCGACTTTTTTGAAGAGCTCGTCGCCATTTTCGTATTCCATGACGAAGTAGATCTTGGACTTGGTCGCCATGACTTCGAAGAGGTGAACGATGTTGGGGTGGCGAACGCGGCGTAAGATAGAGATCTCCCGCTTGACGTGAGATTCCAATCCTCCTTTGAGGATCTTCTCCTTGTCTAGAACTTTAATCGCAACTGTCTCGCCGGATTTCGCGTTTCTGGCGAGGTAGACCTTCGCGAAGGAGCCATGGCCGAGGAGCTTGCCGACTTCGTACCGGCCGAGCAGGAGAGGTTGCTTATTAGTCTGCAAATCGGTCATTAAAGTTTTGATTGAGATCTTCTTCTTCTCTTCTTACCTTCGCGATTGTTTGGTATGAGGTGAACAACAGAGATTTCGAACAAGCCCATTAGAATTATATAGGGTGGTGAGAGGTGGTATCCTGACGCGCAATCGTGTCCCACACGTACGGGAATTCTAGGTATCAAAGCAGCATATGTTCAAGCATCTCTGTGGAAGCTTCCGAGCTCGAGCTTCATCTCTTGACTGACTAGATGATTGATGAACCGTGCTCGATCGTTGTGAGACCCAATTTTTTGACCTGACTAAGGTATCAGACAGTTTGATCATCTTTTGCTTCGTGGTTGCTTCCACGCGACAAAGGAACTGCGAAGCTGAACGACGAGTGTCTGTTTTGAGACAGACCTCTAAAGGCATGCCATTGATTAACACATGATGTGTTTTTGAATTTGATGTCTTTTATTTATTATTATTATTTTTTTGATAAATAATTTGATGTCTTTTATTGACCACCTACTTCTTCGTATGAACATTTTTTTGGACCCTTGTACCCTAAAAAATAATACATGTATGTTTATAATTCACCATATACCCTACAGAGGTATTTTTATCAAAGAACATTTGCTTCGTTTAATTGGGAGGTGTTAATTGACTTTTCAAGTTTTCAGAAGTTTTTTTTTTTTTTTTGGTAAAAGGGGATTCCTTTCTAAGACCAAGATGGGTTGGATTCGAAATACTCCTCTAGGGTAGACCGTGAGCAGTCATTGGCTATTCTAAGAACATACATCACTTGGCACTCCTCAAAGGAATCCCTTAAAACATGACACTGGACAAAAAGGTGTTGTAATGATCAAGGGAAAAAGTTCTTGTGCTGATTTTCATAGTTGACTGCCAAGAAGACTCCGATTCTATAACAATACGATCTACATAAGCTGTTTTGCAAACTTGAGCCCCCACAAAATGGCTGTAAATTTTGCTTCAATCACTAAAACTGATTTTTCATCATCCACCATAGTAACCGAGGCTAGTCTAGATCCATTATGCTTATGGCCAACTACTGCAACCGCGAATAGATTCCTGTTAGATGGGCAAGCTACATCTACATTCAATTTTGTCCATCCAGTTTGTAGTGGTTCCTAGACCCCCATTCCACCTTTCGGCGGTCTATGCAAAGGAGTGCATTTGGATTACTGGGACACCTCCTCCAAGTCGTGGAAAAGCCTATAAAAATGAGAAACCACTTGATATGAATTAGGATAGTTGTCATTAAAACAACATTGGTTGCAGTTGCACCAAATAACCCAACATTTGATGTCAATGGAAACTAGTAGACATTTTGCTAAGTCTTTAGATCTCCATTTTATGTCTACTGTGGCTTGAAGCCATAAGGTAAAGGATTGGTAATGCCCTTGGAGAAGAGTGGAGTGAGTTTTAGCATTTTCCAAAATTTAGAGTCAGATGGCCAATTGATGAAAAATGGATTGGTGTCTCTCATCTTGGTGACAGCAGGGACAACCCGGGTTAATGGAGGGGATCCGATGGCCCAAGTTGGCCCTGAAGGGCCCCTTGGCATGCTTTCCAAAGGAGACACCTGACTTTGTTTGGCACTTCTATTTGTCATAACTTATTCCAAAAGGTGTGGTGAAGGAGGGGTTCGGAGCTGGAGATGGAATGACTATAGAAGCCAACCCATATTTAACTGAGAAAGCATCTCTTTTATCTTGTCTCTAAACGAGAATATTAGGCCCAAGATAGGGGAAGAGAGGAATTTGAATGATTGAATCCTTATCCATTGCAGAGATGAAGGGGGGTAGGCTATTCAATTGCCAAGTCTAATTGGATTTATCAATAAGCTGTTTGACCTTTGAAGAGCCACAATGACTTGGAGGATGTGAAGAGAGACGACCCATAGTGAGTGACGGAATCCAAGCATCATTCCAAATATCTATAGATTCACCATTTCCTATTACCCAAAAACAATGCTTAAGAAGTAGAGTTTTGCTGAGTTGGATACTACATCATCCCCAGGATCCCTGATTCCTCCATTTAGACTGAAGGAAAGTTGACTGAGGGTAATATATGGATTTCATGACTTTGGCATATAATGAAGATGGGTTCATGAGAAGTCTCCAACCTTGTTTAGCTAGGAGAGCTTTGTTGGATGTGTGGATGTCACGAAATCCTATACCACCCATAGCTTTAGGTTACCTTAGTTTATTCCAACAGACACAATGGATGCATCATTCATCTGATGTCTACCCCCACCAAAAGGCCTTTTGTTTTCTATCAATATTGGAGTAGATTGATTTGAGTAGTACGAAACTAGATATCGCATAAGTGGGGGCTATAGCGACTATTAATTTCATGAGGATTTCTTTACCCACTTGGGATAGCAGTTGTTGCTTCCAACCTTGGAGTTTTTTATCAACCTTCTCATAGAGGAATAAAAAAAGGTTACCTTTACTCCTACCAAACCATGAGGGGAGACCCAAATATTTTCCTAGATTTTGGTGGTGTAGAATGGCTAGGACCTAGCTAAGTTCCAACTAAAGGTTTGGAGGAGTTTAGTTACAAAAAATGACCTCCAACTTTTCGTAGTTAATCTGTTGTCCCAAGGCAGTCTGGAACATCTGTAAGCATTGTTTAAGAGCTTTAAATGCATGGTGAGTGGCTTTAGAGAAAATGAGGTAGTCATCTACAAATAAAAGATGAGAGATTGGTGAGCTTCACTTGTAGTTCGTAATTCTTGGGAAAAGTTTTTGATTTTTTAGATGGCTGATCATTGAGGATAATCCTTCAAGGCTAAGGATAAAGAGAAAAGGAGATAGAGAGTCACCTTCCTTGAATCCCTATTTAGGTTTGAACAGTTTACTTGGTAATCCATTTAGTAAAACTTGGAATGATGTTGAGGAGAGACATGAGTTGACCCACTCAATCCATTCTTTACTGAATCCCATTTTACACATACTACAAATAGAAATGCACATTCCACCTGTCATATGCTTTTCTCGTATCAAGTTTGGTTGTCATTAGTCTGTTCTTCCATTTGTGAGTTTTCATATCATGGAAAACCTCATGAGCTAAAATGGTGTTGTCACTTATGAGCCGTCCACAGATGAAGGCACTCTGGTTGTCAAATATTAGCTCTCCAAATGCTTCTCATAGGCAGTTTGTCATGACCTTGGAGATTACTTTATAGATCACTTTGCATAGAATGATTAGGCGAAAGTGGCTTATTTCAGCTAGACTATTCTTTTGGGGGACTAGGACTATGAAGGTTTTATTGATAGCTAAGAAGTCCTCTTCATTGGCAAAGAAACTTTTCACGTATCGGAGAATATCAGGTCACACAGTTTACCAATATTTGTGACAGAAGCCCACTTGAAAACCATCAAGTCCTACAGCTTTAAAAGCCCCTAGGTCAAAGACTCCCTTTAAAATATCCTCCTAAGTTATTAGTCTATCTATAATTTCACGACTTTCATTGGAAAGAGTTTTTGTAATACATTTGGTGACACTCTCTATGATGTTAGGATTTGGACATGATGACTAAAAAAATGGAATTAAAGTCGGTCCTGAATGTTTTTTTGATTTGTTCTTCTTGATGGATTTGCTAACAATTGGCATCATTGATGGACAGGATTTTATTTCTATCTCTTCTAATCATCGTAAAGACATAAAAAAAATTTGTGTTCTTGTCACCATATTTAAGCTAGTTAATTTTAGATTTTTTGGCCCATATAATTTCCTCGTCTTTTAGAAGGTCACCAAGCTCCTTTTTTAGCAGGTTTATATTGTGATAATCTTAGTCAAAGGGAGATTGTTGGAGTAGTCTCTTGATGTTGTTTTGGACTTCTTCTATTTTTTGTCTTCTATTTCCAAGCTCGTATTTGTTCCATCTCTGGAGGGGATTTATTTGTGAATTGAGCTTCTATGGAACATCCTTATAAGGTTTTTGGTTGTCTAGCCCTATGTTTTCAACAATTTGGTGACATCTATCATGACGAGTCTAGAACCATTCAAAGAGAAAAGGCCATCTACGGAATGTGGTTTGTAATGATTTAGTCTGGAAGAGAATTGGATAATGATCAGATCTCGAATATGGAATGAACTCAGTAACAACTTCAGGGTAAGCTGTCCTCCATTAGTGATTTACAGTTGCTTTATCCAATCTCTCTGATACTCTGAATGGCCACTGATCCAGATCAATGAGGTTGCATTGGTTCAAAATATCATGATTAAAGCAGAGGTCAGCCATAGATACTGGGTTGCCACATTGTTTTTCTATGGTGGACCATAAACAATTCCAATCTCCAAGTACAATGATCGGTCCATTTATGAGGTTTAGATGAGAGGCAAATTTAGACCATAAGGTACGTCAAAGAGATTGGTTTGGTTCACCATAAACAAAGCACAAAGTGGACTTGGCATTGTCATGAGGAGAATGTATCTCAATGATTATCCACCGAAAACTCCATGACAAAATTTTGATATTTTCGTGTATTTTCCATAAAAGGATAAGACCCCCAATAGAACATTTGAGTCAATACCCTAAAATTTCCAATCTTTGCCCAAACGAAGCTTTGATTTTATTTGTTGTACAAAGCCTTTAGTTTCTGCCAGAAAAACTAAGGTTAGGTTTTTGGAACATATAAATTCCTTTATTCTACGAATTATCGAGGGTTGCCCGCAACCTCAACAGTTCTAGCATAAGGTTATCATTGCTATGGGTGTACTTGCAACTGGATAGGCACACCCGATTAGTAATCATTTGGGAGTGTGGAGAGGTTGTCTATCTCAAGGGGTGAGTTAAGGTCAAAGACCATGTTATTTTGGTCCTGAGAGGATGATTGTTTGAGGGTGTGGGAGATGTTTGGAGTATGTTGGACAATGGTAGTATGAGGTGGATGCAAAGTGGGTTGAATCAAAGTATTGGCGATGAACTCAATTTGGATAAAAGAAATAAGGTGGGTTAAGGGAGATACTTGGCCTTGAGAATTGGTTGCACCATGAGTTCGCTTTGCATTTGGTTGCAGATGATGATCATGTTCTAGTCAACCTCTTTTTTGTCCCCAGTTGGTGGGTGGAGGTGAGATATCCATATCATCATCAGAGAGATCCAGTGCATGCGTAACCAACTGCTCCATTGTTTAGGTGGTCACCAACGTTTGCATAGAGGTATTGGTACGCTGGCGCATCTATTCGCATATTTTCTTTCAGATGGTCTAGAAGTAAGATTTCTGCAAATCAATTGATAGGAAACTTATGTTAATTGTTCAAAAAAATTTCCAATCGAATGGTGGTTGTTAGGAATCCAAGTCTATTTTGGTTGGGTGGTGAAGGTTATATGCTTGGTTACAAGGTCCCTATGGTTGTAACTCTCCAATGTCACCCATTGATGGCCCAAAATGGGTCTGGCCTAGTTGCATGCAAATCCTCCCAGATTACATCTTGGAGCAATGACGTGTTCTGGCTTGGTTCTCCTGATAAAATGATTGCATCTAGCCCCAAATTTGTAATAGTGGGATGTGGTGGCATAGGTATCTACATGACACCTATTGAGGGCCCTTCCATGCAGTGAACCAACTACTGTTGGTTTAAGCAAATTACCTTTGTGTTCGCTATGGTAAGATTTTGGGGTGTCCCACACGCCATCTCCACTGCAAGTTGATTGACGGGCAGCCCATCCTTTTATGTATAGTCGATATGAAATGACTGCCCTTGCAATACCTCTATGTGGTTTTCTTGGTTTCCAGTATTCATTGTCAGAATCCTACTCGTATGATCTGTCGGCGACTGTGAATTTGTTTGTTGAGCTTGGTCTAGCATCTTCTCCGGTTCGTCTTCAAGCATGATGGACGTGTCGAAGGCCATAGGTGAGATTATTGGAGGTGCAATCTCTAGGTAGTCTTCTTCCTGTTGTACCTTGAGCAAGGCTATGAGTCTTTTGCCAAGGTCGCAGTTCATTTTTCTTACCGGTTTTCTTGGGTAGGATATCCTAGGCACTGGGTTTATTGTTCCTTGGAGAGAGGGCTCTGAGATGAGGACCATAAATGACTGCTTCCTTGTCATTACCTGATGGTTGGCTTGATGAATGTTGTTCTTGGAAGTTTATATGTTTATGCCCAAGTACACCACAGGTGTAGCAAAAATTTGGCAGGTATTCGTACTTAAAAAATGTAAAGAACAAAGGTTTGTTTGATTATACGATTCTAATACGGACATTCACCCAAATTCAGAAGAAAGGACCCTCTTCATCTGAGTGTTTTGTTTCGTCAAGTTTTAAAAGTAGGCCATGGTAGTTACTATTTTTTCAGTTGTACCATGTTTGTGTAGCCCCACAAGTAGGTTATAGATATGAATCCAAAAGGGAACATGTTTGAAGTCTAAGGTTTGAAAGCTGAGGTTAGAGTCCCATTCGATGGTGACTACCAGATGGTTTTTGAACTTCTAGAGACCTCCATCCCTTTCTCATACAAAGTTAACTCTTTGATGGAACGCTGTAGCACATAATTTTGCACCCATTCGTCACATTCTAACCTTCTCTTCTAGTTCAAGTAACTGACTAAGTCATTGACAAATATTTGTTCGTTAACCTTTTTCTTTGTTAACAAGTGAAAGAGGAGACTCTTACCTTGTTGTAGGGTGACACTTCCTTTGGCATCATCTTCGATGTGATTGAACCTACCCTTCCACCATAGAGAGGTTGTCCATGTCTTAAATGAGGTTATTGATGGATGTAGTAGCCATTTTGAGTTGTTGGTGTTCAATTGATCTCTATTCAAATGAAAGAGAAAGGGAACTAGTACCATAGTAAGTTGTAGACTAGAAGGAAATTTGCATGCTTGCAACGAGACTTTCAAAAGTTCAAAGTCAATAAATTTTGGTTTTTCAATTAAGAAAGTATCTTCTAAACCCAAATTGTTTGTTCCCGTGTCCTCACACACAAAGGGTGGGGTGTATAAGCTTAGAATTGTCTAAACATTTTTCAAATAAAAAAAGTAGTTATCCAAGATAAGCCTCCATGATTCTCCCCAGATTGTTAAAATTCAATTAACGTTATGCAAATTTCTTTCTATGGTTAACATGTGGTGAGAAAATAAACCAAAGTGAAAAGTGAAAAAGTGAAGTTGAGTTTGTTGATTTATTGCCATGTGTGTAAACACCTAATTTTGGCACGATCCCAAATTCTTGGCATTTCTCTTCAAGTTAGCAGATAGACAGAACAATCCCCAACCTTTCTTTATAATTCAGCTAATCTGATCGATCAAGTCCATCCAATGCCCCCTTTATCGTCTTATTATTATTTATTTTTATTTTTATTTTTATTTTATTTTTGTGTATAGGGACGTAGAGGGACACATTATAGCTCCCCTCTATTTATTTTATTTATTATCATTTTTATTTTATTTGTTATTATTATTATTATCATTATCTTATTATTTTTGTTATTCTATTTTATTTATTTATTTATTTTATTATTATTATTTATTTATTTTTCTCTCATTTTCTTTTCTTTTCTTTTCCTTCTTTTTTTCTTTCTTTTCTTTTTTCTTTTTTCTTTTTTCTTTTTTTCCTTTTTCTTTTCTCTCTTTTTCTTTTTTCTTCCTTTCCTTTTTGGTTTTCTTCTTGGCCGCCCCCTGCACAGGAGACCAGGTACCCCCTCCCCCTCTTCTCTCTTTCTCTCTCCTAAATTTTCTTCTCTAATCTCCTCTCTCTCTCTCTCGCCGACGCTCCATCCTCTCTTTCCCTTTTTCCTACTCTATCTTCCCCTTTCTTCTTTGATCTCACTCTATCTCCCCTCTTCTGCCCCCATCTCTCTCTCTCTCTCCCAATCCTTCTCTCACTGTCTCTCACCCTCGCAGCTCTCTCTCCCACACCTTCCCCTCTCTCTCCTTCGTTCTCCCATGCCCTGCCAAACCCTCTCCACTATGTCCCTGCAACTCCCATGCCCCACTCCCTCTCTCCTCTGCACTTTCTCTCACACACACAATCCCTCTCTCTTTCTCCTTTTTCTCACTCTCTCATGTTATCCCTCTCTCCCTTCCTTTGTTCCACCCCCTTCTTGCAGAGTTTTCCCCCTTCTCTGACCTAGGGCAGTGCCTGTGGTGCCTGTAACCCTAAATTCTCCTTGTGCACGTAACCCCCATGCCTGTCAAACCCTCCTTTCCCCTCCTATCTCTATACCTTGCAACCTGCTAATCCCTCTCCCACTCTTCCTCCTTGCGTGTAAAC
Organism: Platanus orientalis; assembly: GCA_025762735.1. Classification (NCBI taxonomy): domain Eukaryota; kingdom Viridiplantae; phylum Streptophyta; class Magnoliopsida; order Proteales; family Platanaceae; genus Platanus; species Platanus orientalis. The sequence goes on from JAOXJP010045279.1 coordinate 14,831, forward strand.
CGCCCTTATAACCCATGCTTCTGTGACCCAAACCTCCCCATACTCTAACAGAACACCCTCACTCCATTTTCTTCTATAAAATCCCTCCACAATGACGGTTAGGGAGAAAATTTTCTTGTCTTTGGAGAAAAATCCCTGATTCTGGCGCCTTCCCTTTTGGCTTCCTCCCAACTAGTGAGGAATCCCTTTGATCCTCTTCTCAAAACCCTAGACCTTAGCATGGGCTGAGTTGATCCTTTTCTGGAGTTTAGCCAGACCAACACCTTTCCAAAACCTGTACCCCCTCATAACTCAACGACAACTCCTTCATTTCAAACTTTCTCAAACCTCTACCCTTCTATAGCTAATCCCTAAAATCACAAACATCTCACTTTTCCCAGTCTTTGCCCTGGTTGGTTGCTGAAAAACATAAGGATTTGGCTTTATACACCGTGTGCTACAAGGGAGTAGATATATCTCTTCCCCTTAAAAATTTTAGGCATTTATCATTTTTATCAATTTTGTTTATTTTGTTTTGATTTTGATTTATTTAGTGGATTCTAGGAATGTTGTCTTTCCTATTTTTCATATAAGTAATTAATTTCCATCACTCGTCATTGTTATAATTACTATTATTATTATTATTATTATTATTATTAAAAGATCAGTTGTTGTTATTTTTCTTATTGGATCAGGGCCATATTTCATGGGAGGTTCTTATAAGTTGAAAGAGTGGGATGACATTTATTTATTTATATTTTGAGAACATGCAAATTTAGTATTGAAATTTATTGGTTGACGTCATTGTTATTGTCTATTGAAACCACACAATGTTTGATTATCTTTCATCCTTTGTTTGCATTCTATTTGTTAGATGTTGTTAAAAAATCATTTAAAGGAAAATAAATTGAGGGTCACCATCTAATTCTTTTCCTTTAAATATTTAATGATGATTATTGAGAGTTGAACTTAGTATATCCTAAAAAAGAGGCTTCTTGAATATGCTTCTTGAACATAGCCCCGATGTATATATTTCTTTTCTTTGACTAATTCTATGTTGTTCTCTTTTAAAATAGGATGTGCTTTCTCTTTGTCTTTGATATGCCATATTGAATGGGACTTATTTTTCTGGTTTATATGCTTTAGATAATAAGGTGAGGCGAGGGATGACAAAACCATTTTTTATGGGATTACATTTTTTTTTTAGTCTTCTACTTAACATGGACAGCTCTTACTCTTTTGAGTGGAATGCTTCAATTTTTGCCTAAATTTTGATGTTATCTATTTTATTCTTAGACAAGAAATCATCCCTTTTTTATTATATAACCATAAAATAGCTTAGTTATTTTGCTAATTGGTACATATTTATGTAGTATTCTTAAAAGGGTTTGGGAATGAATATCTTCTTCGTAGACATAATTGTCGCTATC
>JAOXJP010045290.1:0-16239 GCA_025762735.1 Platanus orientalis
GAATTGGAATTTTTTAGATTATATTTTGGACAAGTTGGGTTTTGGTGCTAAATTGAGAAGTTGGATATTTTACTGCACTAAATTGGTCAAGTTTTCGGTTTTAGTTAATGGTAGCCCGACTAGTTTCTTTAGAAGTTCGAGGGGTATCCGACAAGGTGATCCTCTATATCCTTTATTGTTTCTAATGGTGTCTAAGGTTCTAAACAAAATGATCCAAAAAGTAGATGGGATGATTATCCTAAGCTTTCAAGTAGGGGCCAAGCCGGGTTAGAATCTCCCATCTACATTTTGTTGATGACACCATGATCTTTTGTGAGACAGATATACGTCAATTAGGTTTACTTAGATGTTTGCTTCACTATTTTGAAGAGGTGTTGGGCCTAAATATTAATTTGGTGAAAAGCGAGCTTTTCCAAATTGGGGTAATCCCGGATATTGACCGTTTGGCGTGGATTTTTGGTTGTAAAATTGGTTATTTGCCTTTGTCTTATCTTGGTTTACCGTTGGGGGCCAATTATAAATCAAAGGGGGCTTGGGAGCCGATTATTGAGAGAATTGGGTATTGTTTGGACTCGTGGAAAGCCTCTTTGTTATCCAAAGGTGGGCATTTGATCTTATTGAAGGCCACCCTTGCGTCAATTCCAAACTATTTCTTATCCCTATTTTCCATCTCGGCTTCAGTGGCAATTAGAATAAAATCCAATTTTTGAAAATTTTTATGGAATGATTCGGATAGCTATCACCGGTACCACCTTGTCAATTAGAAGCATATTTGTAGACCGGTGAAGGAGGGGGCGCTTGGTGTGAGATCGCTTAAGAGTCATAATAAGGCTTTATTGGCTAAATGGTTATGGAGATTTGGGTTAAGAAAGAGCTTATGACGAAAAGTAGTGCTGTTGAGATTTGGTAAATTGTCAGATTGGGAGAGTAAGGAGGAGCAAGGGAAACATGGTTGTGGTATTTGCAAATCCATCCAGAAGGTTAAAGATTTTTTTTGGAAATTCATCCATTTTAACCTTGGATCTGGCAAAGAGCTTACATTTTGGGAGGATAGGTGGGTAGGGGATGGTTATGGATCGTTTTGATATTCCGGGTAATATTTGGGCTCCTAGGACCTAGGACCTAAGCTCCGTAGGAATCCTTAATGATTGGGAGATAGAAGAGCTGATTGATTTGTTTAAGCTTCTAGAGGACTTTAGTCCAAACATTTATCTGAACGATGGTTGGGAATGGGTTATTTTCGGCTTAGATAGGTTTACTTCGAAGTCCCTTTACTCTGAATTGGTCGTTGATCGTTCCATTTCGTTTCCCCATAAAATCATTTGGACCTCAGGGATTCCCTCAAAAGTGGTTTTTTTTATGTGGTCTGCATACCTGACAAAATTCTAACCTTGGATCATCTAAAAAATAAAGGATAGAATTTGGCAAATAGATGTGTCATTTGCTTGAAGGAGGAGTTGTCGGTGGACCATGTTTTTATGCATTGTGAGCTGGCGACAAAGGTTTGGAGCTTTTTTCTCTCGCGCTTTAAGATCCCTTGGTCTACTCCTTATCACCTTCAGGAGTTGATAATGGGATGGTGGTTATGAGATTTAGAGGTTTTGCCCTGTATCATTTAGTCGGCACTTCTGAGGGCTATTTGTTGGAGTCTTTGGAAGGAAAGGAACATAAGAATTTTCGAAAGAAACATTACAAGCCAAGAGGATCTTATTAATTCCATGTATCGGGCTCTGTTTGACTAGTGTTCACTTAGGGATGTTTTTGTGGAGGGGAATTGGTACTGATTATGGTGTGAGGAGCTGCAATCCTCATTTTGCTTTATTGGGCTTCTTTTGGGTTTTTTTCTTGGCGGTCTTTGTTGTTGTTGTTCTGTTTTGTTTCACTTTCTGGGTAAACTTTTGTATTTGTTGTGCTTGGATTTTTTCTTTCAATAAAATTCTCCTTGTTACTTTTCACAAAATTAAAAAAAAAAAGAAGATGGTAGGGCTTTGCTGTCTGCAAATTTTCACATTCAAGAAAGTAATAAAGAAAGGTTCTTTATTGAATCTGGGATCAAAAAATTACAAAAAGTGGAGGGAGTTGTTAAACTCAACTAGAATCTTGAAGAAACATCAAGAATAAAGAAGAGAAGAAAAAGAAACATGAAGTAGCTTACCACAACTCGTGGAGGAGGAGAGAGAAAAGATAAGAGAAAAGAGGAGCCACAGCTACCACCCTTGGAAGATCCACTCGTGGACTCTAAAACCAACTTCTTTATTTCATTCTTTCAAAAAACTGAACTACATCCTAATGGCCCACCTATTTATAAACTCTAAATCCAAGTCATCTAAGTGGCTGTACGACCAGCCCTAATAAAACCAGTATTCTTAATTACATATAACTCCTAAAACTCCCTAAATTTGCAAATACACCCTAGGCTTCACAAGCCTTATTACAAATCAGCCCTAAGATATCAATTATCTAATAAATGTTGTCCATAAACTTATTTAAAACAACCCCAAAACAAAATAGATTCAACTAAAACCCTAGGAATTTGCCAGAAACAACCCTAAGGGCCTTGAACTGAAGGAATCTCCCAGGGATTTCCCAATCCTTAAATCTGGCTCTCTTGTGTAGCGGCATGTACATCAATCTCTTCACAATGGCTGCATCATCTTTTTATGAGTTACTGAGCTTCAAGTAATCTACATCAACTTACAACTAGAAAAGTAGGATTTCTACAATGAGTGATGATTTCATCACCTACAAGATCAACAAATAAATGACTAGATTTCCTCTTTAAATAAATAGTACAGCTGTGTGATTTCTGCTAAAACAACCACCTGGTTTATTTTTGTTAAAAGTAATTAGAGGCTGTTTTTTTATTTGAAATTTTTTGAGAGTTGGTTCTATTATAGATTGGTTATCTCCTAAATTTCATGTTGATTGGATAATCATAACTAAGATTTCCATTACAGATGACCAGATTGATTTTATGGTTCAGTTTTGGGTCTGAGGAAAGATTCTGGAAATTGCTATTATATTGTGCAGAGTTAACTGGTGTGTTCAACCACAGGAATCTGATTGTGCCTAATGTGGCCCCATTATCTGCAAGAATTATCAGCCCCATAAGCTCTCTTGCATCATGAACTCTACCAGACAAAACTGTAGGGTCTCTGACCTAAATAAGAGTGATAGCAAAATAATTTTGGACTGATTTAAAAAGCACTAGTTGAGATGGCACAGCTATTTACGGCAAACAAGCCATGAAAATATTTACAATTGATAAGGTTGTTAGGATTAAAATATCTTCTTGAAATGAATCATATTGGCAGTAGTAAATGTTAACCACAAATATATGGAACCTAGAGTGGAAAGCCAGGAGCTAATGCAGGTGGTGGTACTGTTGGGACTTGAAATGGTGATCTATTATTGCTTCCACAAACTATTACAGCTGGGCAACAAATAACACATCCAGAAGCTAATGCACTTTGGCCAGGCCCCAAATTTGTGTTATAGAGCATTCTTTGGTACCACAATTGAATCAGAATTCTCTTTGTTAAATTTGAGCAAGTAACCTTTCCAGCTGCAAGGTACATATGGATAGCCTCCTATGGTTTGTTGTTTGGTTTTAAGACAAAGATGATAGTCATAAATTTTAAGTAAGTGAAGAGGCAAATTGGTTAGTGTTTTCATGGTTTGGGTCTTTCGGGTGTGTATATTATCCTAAGAATAATGTTTTTACACAAACCCCGGAGAGTGGTTGTAGTATACTTTCTTCAATTTTAAATAATCAGGTGAAATCAACCACATTGGCTATCTGAAAAAGAAAGTTGAAAATATGTTCCACCATAAAGATTGCCCATTTGTCCTTTTAGATATTCATTATGTGTCTAAGATAAACACAGCCCCATATTTAAGTTAAACAGGTTTATAGATGAAAATAAAGAGAATGAGACGTATTCCTCACACCTTCAACATTTGATCATGTGAAATACTGCCAAGAAACTTCCTATCATGAGAAAAGGCTGCAAAATGAAACACAATAATTCGTTAGGTATGAATTGGATGAAGGAAAGGGGCAGGGAATGAGGTACCACCCAAGTACAAAACCAAAAACAAGAAATCTAAGGTACCCCACTGGTAGATAGCCCAGTCTGCCAATGACATAGCTTACACATAGCCAACATGCAGAAAGGTGACTATATGAATCCCACCAGGAAGATCTCCTTGGCCAATAATTTAACAGTTGATCCAGACAGTCAGATCTATTAAATTCTCTAGAACAATCAGAAAAGAAAATAGTAAAAGAAAAACATCAATAAATTATGTTGTATATAAGAGGGTCAATTATTGGCCGATATCAACCTAGTGGGTCTGATTATTCATTTGGTCCAATCACCCTCAATAAGCAGCAAGACTACTGCTCTGCTCTCTAAGTGAAGCAAGAGTACTACTCTACATATGCCAAAGGGACCCTTAAATTTCTTCACAAAAAAAGAGAGATGCAATCATACCAAGGCGCTCAACAGGATATTCTGAATGCTCAGCAATCGGTTGAAGTATTCTGTTTGGTAAGATGCCTACCAAGCTATACATGAATTAAGATATTAGAAAGAAGAGGAAAAAAGAAAAAGGATGAACTTTCCTTCCATAACTGTGTCATACACATTGCAAACATGCAGGCAGGTTGGGCTTTTGTTATTAACACTTTTTGCATAACCAAAAAATGCTAATTCCAACCTGCGTGCATGTGTACCACATGGAAGCTAAAATAGCTTCTTCCTGTCCTTCCCTTCCAGCAAAAGAAATCTTCTCACCTGATGAGTCCATTCTCTGATCCAGTAATGATTCTATCTTCATCAAGCTGATGCATTAAGAAGAATTATTGGAAATTTTTGGTTGGGTATCACAGTAGTTAGCTCAAAAGCCAACAGGAAAAAAAATGGAAAAGCACATTCACCTTCAGTAGGGCATCAACAGAATTTGGACTGAGGTCAACGAATCGGTCACTTCAAATCCAAAAAAAAACGAGAGAGATTTAAGCATCCCCTTAAAAAAACATTGAAAGTTAAAAAGTCTGACTTCCAATATTAACAATCACTACAATGGATTAAATATAATTTCCCCGTTTCATAAAAAAAATTGTTAATGATGCACCATTAGAGTTCACAGTAGCATACCTGCAATCATTGAAACATCCCCAAGAATACAGTAATAAAGCCCCACTTTGAGTTCCACAAATCACTTTTTGACCATTCTAATTACAAGAAACTTCTTATAAGAAACAGATCAGCAAACAGGAAATATAGATAACTACAGTTGTTTTTCCTTTTTCCTCCCCTTTTGAGGATCATTCTTTTTTATAACCTTATTATTTTTTCTAACCTTAACTTTAGAGAGGGGGGGGGGGAGATCATATGGAGGTGCACCCATTTTTGAAATGTTGGAGATACCAAAGCCAGACACCTGGCAGTCGGCAACCTGTGCCAGATTTTCCAGCCCTACTGACTGTTGGAGAAGATCTGAGATACTTTGTGAAAGGTTTTAGTAATGACTCTGCTTGCACAAATCCCAGGGTCTTTCATCTTCATACCCACAGGTGAACTTTCAAAAGCCAGCCCCCTTCAGGGAAAAAGTTGACTTCTGCAAAATAATGTGGGTGCAGTGTTCAAGACGGCCACAAACCCATGTCAAAATAAATTGGATCCCTATGCTCCTGACTCCATGGGCTTAGGCACTATATTTCTGATATTCTTTCTTTAGCGCATGGTATAAAATACCATGAACTACCATAGCGACTAAGGACTACCACTATCAGCGAAAAGCTCTCATATAAAAAATAGCATAATGGTAACCAGATTTTCTTTCTGGAAAACAATTATATATGTTACTGCATATATGGTTTCAATTAAACCATAAGAAATTATTCATTAAAAAAGTCATTAGAAATTAGAACCAAATCCTCCTCCTCACAAAGTTCAGATCAAAAAATACAAATAAAAAAAAAAAATTAGAACACAGACAGGTAACTATGAGTACCTGCCCAAGCACACATGTTTGTGTAATTGTGCAAATCAAGCCGCAGAATCATAAATTTCAAGTCAGAGATAAATTGTACCTTCATAATAACTACAGACAGCAGCTCATCTTCAGAAAACTCAGACTGAATGCGGACCTGTGATTAGCATTTAAGAACTGGATCAGGTTCTAAAATTCTGAAACCTAATGAAAATGTTCTAGTTCACCATAATATAGAGTATACCCATATATTGTATCTTGTTTTATAGTACGAAGGTCAATAGATAACTAACCTTATTTCTTCGAAGATTGCAAACAGATAGAGTCCCATCTCCACTAAACAATGAAAAGTAACCAGATCTTAGATTTTTGTTTCAAGCATTTATCCACAAATAATGTATCATATGGAAGTGAAAAGCTGATGCAAATGAAAGCCACAACATAAAAAGGGTCCAAAAGGGGTGCTGGAAAAATAAGGGTAGATTAGGAATTAATTTCTTTATTGGCCGTCTTGTAATAAATGAGTTTAAAAGGATTTTCTTCATGTAAGGAAAATAATACAGCTTGATTGTGGAGCCCATGGATAGTTTTTGTAAGTCTTGATTCCCAAATAAATAATACAGCTAGATTGTAGGGCCCATAGGTAGTTTTGGTAAGTCTTGGTTCCCAAGTCTTTTTAGAAAGTAGAGTTTTAGGATTAGGCAATTAGGATTTCTTTAGCTTCTATTTTTAGTGGGGGATGTAATTCTATATAAAGGGGTATAGTCCCCAACATATGTAGCAGTTTTTATGAAAATGTTTTATTGAAACCATAAGTTGATGCTTCTTCTTCTTCTCTACAGTTGGTGCTGTGAGATCTCTTATTAGTAGTTGTTGCTGCTAAGAGCCCTCCAATTGGTTGGTGCTAGTAGGGTTTTCTTCTTCTATTATGTTTTTTTAACATCATTCATATTCTCTAGTTTGATGCTACAATTCTGAGCAGTAGCCTGAATTCTGTAAGTTTGAACTATCAATACTTGTTTAAATCAATTGAAACTTTCTAAGTTTATTGTTTACCTCTTTATTTATCTGTCTATCAATTTTTAAAACACTTTTTTTCTTGGTACATTTCACATTGACTATTTGACTGGCCATGCGGGCACACAAACCACCACCCAAGCAGGCAACACCACAGCACACTGCATATAACGGGATTCGACCCTCAGTCTTCCATATGGAAGATAGATACCGCAGCCACCCTAGCACGGGGGCATTGGCAACATTATGAATTGTTTACCCTATTCTGTTAAGCTCTTTAAATTGCTATTCTGTTGAGTTACCAGAGACAAACCTGAGTTTTGAAGAGTTTCTATACTTTTACTCATCCATTTAATCTTAAATTTTTATGGTATGTTCTTCATCCATAAATCTATTGCAGTATAAAATTTCATACCATTCAGACTTTCCTAGACTTGGTTTAAATTCACCCAAAGTTTTATCCAGATTTGAGGTTCTGATTTGTCTACTTGTTAAAGCCTTAAGAAAAGTATTCATCTGGGTTTATATTAGTCCTCCTTCGAACTTTCATTCGGGCCCATTACCCGCAGATTTACAGCATTCCCTAAGCTGTCCTCCATTGAAAGCTCTCCACAGAAAATACTTAATGACAAAAGATTACAAAAGCTAACTTAATCATTGTTGCATTTAAAATTAATTACTGACATAATTAATACCCATGGAGATTAAGGAAGATAGGCACCAAGCAACCATTAACAGGATCATAAAAGATTGAAATGAAAACAGGAAAAGAAGTACCAAGAAGCAGCAGAAAAACACTGTGGGGAAAAAAACTTCTTAGAGAGAAGTTTCTCTGACTAACACCTTTCTTACGTCCAAGAACACTTTTGTGTCTGAAGGCTGCCTAGTTTCGCTAAGAAATATTTACAATGCAAAATAGTATTTCCCTGTTCTTCATGTGTGTGATGCTGCCAAAATCTGCAATTTTTTTTTTTTTTTTGAACTTCCTAGGGTTTAGATTTAAAGAAACCTTAGGTTGTAAAACATCCTGTGAACCAATTAGATTTCTTAGATCTTATATGAAATAATTTGACAAACCAGTCTGAATCCTCTTAAGATAGGATTTTTGAACATGGCAGTTGAGGTGACAGCCAATTGGATCCATGTGCTTCACCACATCACTCTCTCAACAAGTTTTTTGGTTCCCTCATAATTTTTTTATCTAAATTCACCAGCTCTATGCCAATTACTTTGCAACCACAGACTCTGAAGCTAATCCACACAAATTATGGTTCTGGAACAATATAGCATTGTCATCTACATCAGCCATCTTGAACCAAGTGCAGATCCATTAGGTGATTCTCCTTCAAGGCTACCTCTTCTCCAGACAGTATCCCAGCTCAGCAGCAGAGTTCCACTTGCACTACTTCAGCCTACCTGTCCTTACAGCTGCTCCAAATATGAAAATGGTCTCAGTCTTAGCATATGCTGCTTCCAATGTTTAAACTTCCTTTAAAAAATCCAAAATTTCACTACCAACACACACACACCTGCCCCTCTCACAACTAAGATTTAATAAAGTAATAATCTTCAATACTAGATAACCAGTTGAGAAACCATCTTGTCCAATAGTGCATGATGGTAACCTCTAATATCTACTAATTAATAGCTATTTTTATATGTTCTAGTATATCTTGTAACTTTATTAGTTATTAGAATAGATATTTTTATCAGTATATGTGATATATATAACAAATAGATATTCCTATTAGGAAGATTAGAATCCCATTGTTTCACCTAAAATAAGAGTTTTTATGGGTGCAGGCCACATGGCCATCCATAGGATCATCAACACAAGTGACAATCTTCACTACTAAGTGCACACCTCAAGGCTTTCACCTAGCATATGTATGATAGGAATGAAGGATGTCGAATCCATCAACCATCGTGTGAATGCTAAATTAATTTTGAATCATGTCCTAACCTTTTAGACATTGTGTGAGTGTTTTGTCTCAACATTGCAGACTTGGGTATGCAATGGCATGCAGGGTCTTTACAGAGCCATGGTGGGTACTGTCGAAGATTTCATTGAAGTCCTTTTCTGATGTATTCAGGGTGAAAAAAATAAACGTATCCTTTCCTATGTTATGTACAAGAACACAAGGGACACCATCATCCAAGATATAGGCACAATGGAATCCAATATTAAATACATACATACATACATACATACATACATACATACATATATATATATATATATATATAGAGAGAGAGAGAGAGAGAGGCCCCTTGTTTGACTACTAGGTCATCCCGCTAGCAAGTTGGCCGACCGACGCCTCCATTCAAATGAAACATTTCTCATGGATGCTATAACCCAAGATCCTCTGTAATGAAATGAGATGATCTCCAAAGACATCTCCTCCCACTAATTAACCAACATACAACCACAAAAGAACCTCCCTCAATCAATAAACTCTCAATGATGAGAATGAATCAATCAGAATCCATAAAGAAGAAACAATGTATCTGCCTTGAGAGAATCACCAATACCAACCAGGCCGGAATAAACTTGAATTGTTCCTCCCCAATGGTCCTAGTTGCCCTACCTACACCCAAAGGGCCCATAATCCCCAATGAACACCAATCAAAATTGTGCTTGACAGTGTTCTAAATAAGGAGGAAACTAATGCTTGGAATCACCAACTTGAAGGTAGAGAATATGACAATCACATACCCATCCCTAATAATGGAATTTGTGATCATCTTGACATAAAGATGTTATTGTAGCCTTTTTTTTAATGAAAATGATGCGGACATGGAAGATCAAGTGGAACCCACATGTGGCTTGGTAGGGTCCACATGTGAACAAATAAGGCAAGTTGACACTCAACAGCCATATTAAGGCCTACATTTTGGCTGATTTTTGGCCTGTGTTTTTTTTTATAGAAAGAGGGTTTTTAAGAATCTCACGTTAGGAATCCCACAAGGTTAGGTTTCTAAAATTAGAAAGTTCATTTCTTTTGTTATTTGGTCTAATAAATAGAGGTGATCGACATGTACTTGACTTATGAAGAAATAAACAAAAGTCTTTTTGAGTTTTAGAACCCACAGATAGGGTCTCCTCCAAGGAAATTTGATGTGACTCCATGGATCCTAGGTAAGACTCCTAGGACTGATTTTGGGTGGTGAGACTCTACACTGATCAAGTATTCTTCCTTATTTTCTCTGTTGTTTAGACATTAAGAACCCTTCAGTTCATCAAAAAACTTTTTATTTATGTGTTCTTGAACCCACAAACCTGTAAGCATTCCTGATACCATTCCCTAACTGTTTTCCATTGAAAACCCCAAGAGACCTTTATTTAGACCCTGCAGTTACCCTATTTTGCGCCAAGCCTATATTGTTTTCCACTTCTAATCCCAAAACCCATTCACCCATGTCTTGCAGCAGCAAATAATCTCTAAAACACTTCTATTTTGAGTGGTCTGAAACCCAAATCCACCTCTGTTTCATCATGCCACAGCCCAAAACACCTCCTTGGATCTGTTCTGAACCTACATCAGTAAAACCCAATTAGTGGACTATCCAGTGGACCTTTAGAGCTTCTTCCTTAAATATTTCTTACTGTTGTATTGTACAGAAGGTTCTAAATTAATTCCGCAAACACAACATTGTACCTAACCCTGTCATACAGCCTATCCCTCCTTCCAAGATTATTGCAGACCAATATCAGTTCTAGGAATCTCACCTAGGACCCATGGAAGAGAACTAGTCACAAGTTCCCTTGGAAAAGAAGACCCTAGCCGTGGGTTCTAAAACTCAAAAAAATCTTTGTTTATTCCTTCATAAATCAAATACATGTTGGTCACTTCTCTTTTTAAAGGCCAAATAACAAAAAAAAAAGGTTTCTAATTTTAGAAACCTAACCTAGTGGAACTCTTTTTTTTTAACAGTAATCAAGAGGCAACTTATTGAAGAAATAAGAAAACAACTTCACCTTGGAGGTGAAAGAAGAGAAACAACAACAAAAGCAAGCCCAACAACAAAACAAAGAAAACAACCCAAAACAAAACAAGGCTACAACTCCTCATGCCAAATGGATTCCCACTCCCCATCCACAAAATCACCCCTAATCGAATTCCAATCAAATAGAGACCGATAAATGGAAACACCAACTCCTCCCAAGACCTAAATTTATCCTCAAACATGGGACTCCTAACATGGGATTCTTAAAAACCCACTTTCTAAAAAAAACAAAGACCAAAAATCAGCCAAAACACGGGCCTTAATATGGCTGTTGACCAGCCTTATTTAAATATATTCTAGGACTGACTTAACAACCTAAAAACAAAAATACTAATGACTCCTATGTCCTAACCTTTAATAAAACATAAAATATAAGGCAAGACATTAAAATAACCCAAATAAAATGATACAACTACAAAACTAAAGCCTCCATAAGATGTACCAAAGGTGACCCCCATGATTGTCCATGTGTGGACCCCACCCAGGTACGTGTGGGCCGCACTTGATTTTTATTTGGGGCATACATTAAAACAGCTATTATCACTTTTTTATGGATACTATTATCACTTATTGACACCATTTACACAAAACATATGTAGCTTTAATGCTGTTAAGTTCATCTAACTCTTGGTCATATTCATGCTTTGATGAACTAACATCTATAAAAATAATAGTAGACAATATCTTTCAAATTTTTCATATAATTCCACATAAATTTTCGTTTGTGATGTCTAAAAATTCATATCGGTGTCAATCACCATTAAATGTGTCTGATAAATAAATGGACCACATTTTTCTTTTAGGGCCAGGATGCATATTAAATGTAGAGTTCTTGGTCAAATTCCTAATTCAACACATTATAGCTTTATTGCTCATTTGGACAAAGCTTTTTATAATAAAAAAAATATAATATTCCTCAAAAAGGAGCAAACCCCTTAGAAATGGAATAAGCTAAAAAAAAGTTGGAAAATTCATGAACACCTTTTTTCTTTTTTGATCAAATAACACAAAGAAATCTCTTTAATCAAATAGAAGAGAAAAGGAAGAGGCGTCAATCAAGGACAAAGATTGACTCAAAAGAAAAATGGAAGAAACATGCAAAAGCAAATAGAACACTAAGATCTACATCGATAAAGAACTTCCCATATTAGTAACCCCTTGACACTTGATAGTTGACACCCCACTCGTTGTAATGACATCTGCCACCCCAATCAACCAAAATTTGAGTGTGATGAACATTAACAAAGAATATTACTTTCACCTAATATGGCAAGAGATCAAATTCATCAACACATACCACTCCTTTAAAACAAAATTTTATGATATGGCAAACATATTGTAAAAATATAATGGATGTTTACTCATAAGTTTTTCAAGAGAAAGTTGAAAGAACCATAATGCATTTAGTCATCAAAATGTATTTGTCACCAAAAAATTACCATAGTTGAACTATAAATATAGAACTATGACTAACAGCTCACCAATAACTATGCTAGATCTCTATCCCCTATTCAACAGAATCGTTGTGTAAAAACCAGTAAAGCATGAACTACCTTGTTGCCAACAGTTTCATAGAATCAGCTGCAAAAGTCATGTCTGAAATGTATTCTTCGTTGGCATTAAAGGAGCAGCAGCAGGAACGCTGACGAGTATCCCATACCTAAATAATAAAAAATTGAGATAACAAAAAGAGGTTAGATCACAAAACTACAATGGATCTTCAAAATCCGTCCAAAAAGTACTTAAAAGAGTCTCATACAATCATATCTACAAAAAATTAAATATGGAATAAATTGAATAAAAATTCAGCAGTGACATGTCCACAGGGAAGGATAGGGAGTGATAGGGAAAAGAGAGCAGTAAAGATGAAGATCTGTGGTGTAAAATACAGTATGTGCTAAGTAAGGATAGCATTCTTTTACCAATATAAGCGGGCATTTCATCTAAAGATTGTCTTCTCTTTCAATCAAATTTAAAAAATATGACCATGATGTTATTCAGTGATTAGGTATAGCTTTCTTGCAAGCAAGCTTGATCCTGAGTCTAAATTCACCAATTTTTATAGCCTAAATTTTCTATATTTAAACAATTTTCCCTCTAAACAAAAGGAATACAAGACATACCAAGAAATAATTAAAACATTTAATAATGAATACATAATTAGAACAGCATAATTAGAACAGAAAGAAAATAGAGAAATAAATGAGCCAAGGCACCTTAATACACCCCTCATCATCTCCTGAGGCAATAGTTGTCTCTGTCAAGTTAATCAACCGATTCACAGCAGCACTGTGTGAGAACAATGCATCATAATCAATTCTCAAGCGGCTGACCGAAAAAAAGGGTAAAAATAAAAAATAAAAAGGTGGTAGAATCAAGCAGATCAGTAACATAAAAAAACTCACCCATGGGCATCTTCCAAACGAGCAAGGGTGGCACCAGTTTCAACATCCGTGGCCAAAATGGAGCAATCCGGAGAACCTGTCAGAATCGCTGAATGCAAGCACCACCCAAGAACATAAATTTTAAGTTCAAAATAAATGAGAAATTAAGAATACAGTCTACAATCTTAGTTACTGTATCAAATTTATTACATTTAACAGAACCGAAGTTTTAAACTTCAACCAAAAAACAAAACAAAACAAAACAAAAAATGAAAAGTTAAATAGCAATACCACTACCCCCGTTGACGAATCGAACAGCTCTACAAGATTCTTTGTGGGCTTGAATTTCAAACAACCTGAACCAATGCGTATGAGGAACAAAAAATAAAAGATCAAATGCCCAATTTTTTTCGATTCAGATTAAAACAGTTCTATTATAAACAGAACTAGAAGAATATTTGGTTTTCTGCAGAAATTAAGAAGCGGTATATGTAATGAAGTAATGATAAAACTTTACAAGACGTAAAGAAATAGAAGCTTTCCTTTACCTTTGCGGCTGTGAATCAGCAGCATAACGATACCTGATTCAACATGAATTGAGAATAATTAAGTGAAACTCAATCAAACTACAGAAAACAAGGAAATTGAAATTAATCTCCATTTGAACTTACAGTTGAAGCTCGCCATCGATCAGACCTGCAGTGACAAGAGGACTTGAGGGATGAAAATCAAGATCGAATGGAAGATTTCCTAGATGAATCTTCATTCAAACTCGTCAGAGACCGAAATTCACTTTAATCTGTAATTTCATGAATTGTGAGAAGAAGATAAAGAAACGAGAGAGAAGAAACGTTAGGGTTTATAATTTAGATTGTCGATTTGCTTGGCCCTAGGGTTTCCGGTCCGGCTTTCAACTCTGTGATATAACCCCTAGGATTTGGTAGGACTAACTAAAGTCACCCTAAAGTAGGACATGCAGGACATATCAGCGCCAAATAGAAAATTAAAGCAGTTAAATATAAAATTATATTAGTTCAACTCACCAAAAAAAACCAGAGATAGTTATGAAACAAACTCCATCTCCGGTCACAAATTCCATTTCAACCAAAATATATATATAGAAGACTTTGCCAAATTTTAAAACCCTAAAAAAAATCCTTTTTTTTTTTTTTTTGTAATATTTTGAAGTGATTTGGGGAACGCCGGTTCTCTCCTGTTCAACTCTCTATTACCCTTAATTAATTTCTCGCATATATATATATACTTCCAAAACACCCTCTATTCTATCCTATAATTTCTTCACGTTCATAATCCCTTTCCAAAACGTTTTTTCTCTCTATTCCCAAAATCTCTCCTTCTAACGTATCCAGTAATTCGGAACCATATCCCTTATACCACTCGTATCATATGGTTCCCTCCTATCCGTTTCTTTTTTCTTTATGGTTGAGACGCTAAAATCACTCATCAAATCTTTTTCTATTAGATTCGTATTAAAATTGGAAAGAAACTCAAGAGGCATGGTTATCCCTCTTTTTTATATTTAGGGTTGCTCTTTTTTATATTTTTTCTTATTCATCTTTCTTATTTTTTATCTTAAAAAAACCATATAATCTCTCTCTCTCTCATAAAACGTGTCTTACTAAAATTATACTTTATACTCCTAAAATCTCTCCCCTAATCATTGTACTTATTTCAATCACTTTCTCTCTCCTAAAATATATCTTTTCTTTTAATTCATTCTTAAATTAATTGATTTTTATATTTTTGAATATATTTTTCTTTTTTATATCTCTCTCTCCTTCCAAAGTGTATCTGGATTAGATACTGAAATCAACTATTAGAATAACATCAGGGGACTGACATATCAGTGTCAAAAAATGACATACACTTTTTGGGGGGTGCTTACCACTTTTCAGCGCTAATGTGTCCACCCCTGATCCATTCTAATACATCAGGAAAAACTGATTTCCGTACCTAATATTTTCCATCTTTCCTCTCATTCTTAAAACATTCATCTACGGACATAGATACACATCATTGATTGAAGAAAGGTAAAACTCTGCTACTCATCAAACACTAGCTGAAACAGTAGTATGTATAAGTTAAATGTTGTCTACTGCAAGAAAAGACTTTTTAGTTTGCTCCAATCTCTCTCTTTCTCTTTCATCAATTCAAAGAATTGGGATGAAGACCTAAAGTCAAGGTAAGAGGGATTCATCACCGTTTGCTCCCGGGTTATATGCTTAGCCTGGAAACATGATTTCAATGTTAAACTCTCTAATTCCAGTAAAGTTCGTGAGAACTTATTCTTGATTTTTTTTTTCTGGATTTTATGTAGGATTATTTGAAAGTTTTTGTTTCTTGGTTTTGCAGGGATGAAACCACTTCCAATTATCTCTGTAAAATCAATCCAACCTGATTGAAATTCGATTTCGGATTATCCCAACCTGTTTTGGATTGTAAACTGGTTCATCTTTGTAAAATCAATTATGAGACAATCCAAAAGATAAACAACTCTAAAGAGGTGTACATCCATCAAGGATTGAAATGGTTGCACTACTAATCAAAGCATGTTGAGATGGTTGGAGAAGGGGCGGAGGGGTTGCAGATGAACATGGTTTCAAGGATCGGTTTATAATTTTTGCACCAGACTGATCCAACTTTTTTAAACCTTTCAAATGAAGAATAATGAAGCAACAATCCAAAAGCTAAACATCTCTAAAATTGTACATTTCTTTCAACAACGGGGCAATATTTTTGCACCAGACTGATCCAACTTTTTTAAACCTTTCAAATGAAGAATAATGAAGCAACAATCCAAAAGCTAAAC
>JAOXJP010045334.1:0-13884 GCA_025762735.1 Platanus orientalis
GTATATAAGTGAACGATTTTTCTTCATTTAATTAGGAAACATGTTCTCACAGGTTCTTAACGCTGAAATTGAATAGAAGGCAATGCAGAGGATAACATGTTTAGAAGAGAGAGAAGAAGAAGAAGAAGAAGAAGAAGAAAAGGGTCTCCCTAAGGGTTTCCACCTTAAGAATAAAAAGATGGACGATATTCTATTTATAGGATTTTAGTAGGTTTTCATCTAAAGAAAGGGGAATGAATGAGGGAGTGTGTTAGACCAAAAGATGAATGATTGGAGAATTGTAATGAAGTGACTAGATAGTTTTAAGAAATGAGAGTTGGTGAGCCAAAATTGACATGGTCTTTGCCTAAATGATAATGACATGTTAACTAAAAATAGAAGGATGAGTGATTAGAAATCCAACAGTGGAATGAGAGTGTGCTTAACTATGCTCGACACATGTAAGGCATGTGGCATGGATCAAAAAGAATAATGTGATATGGATTTAAGTGTGTTGGACTCATGCCAAATATGTGACTTGCCAACAAAAAATGTTTGTGTATAAATTTAGACTTAAGTTAAAATAAGAGGTGTTTGTGTATAAGTTTTATGTTAGGCTTAAGTGGTGTTTAGACACATGTTTTATATTATGTTAAAGGAATGCTTGGTCACAAGATTTTGGTTTAGCTGAAGGGATGTTGGTAGCTAGGTTGTGCTTACACTAAAATGATGGAGGATAAAGGAAGTGACAATACATGTTAAGGAAAGTAGGTTTTTGATTCGAAGTGTCACAATGCATTGTATATGGTGTACCTATATAGAATCTTGTTGTCCAAATATGAAAATTTTAAGGAAAATTTCACTCTGACTAAATTGATGGCACTGATAATCATGGTGGGGTCCCATTTTTTATCTGAGATCTCAAAGGACTAGATTGGATGGTTAAGATTTGACATGATGCGATAAAAGGCTTAATAATGGACTCTAAAGGTTGTATCTAATACTTTAAGGTTTTGAGGCATGATGAATCCATCTATGATGTCTGATTGATCTTCCAATATATATTTTTCCCAGATTTTGAAAGATTCTAAATTGAGGGTCGATATTTACCAAATTTGATATGATGTAATTTGATAATCAAACACTCTATCTTAGGGTTTTGAACTGTTCTAGATGCATTTGTGATACCTAATTAGTCGTTTAACACTTGTACGATGTGATTCAATAGTCCACATTTGGTGATGGATAAAATCATAATTTCCAATGCAGTTGTAACCAAACTTGGGATAACCAACCATTCAGAAAACCATGAGATTAGAAGAAAAGATAGAAAGACAAAGAAAGTGGGTCTTATAAAGATCTTAGGGAAAAATAGAGGGTTTAGAGTACCAAATTAGGAAAGAATGAGAATTTCCTAAAATTGGAAGTCATCTAATCACCTTAGTTTCCTAGGAATCCTAAAGTTCATTATAGAAAGTTAGTGCTACTCATTGAAAGAAACCTCTAGACCCTACGCCAAAATTAAGTGCTAACACCATCAACGTGGTACTCCATCTTACTTTAATATAATATATAAGAATGATTAGTACAAATGTTTTTAACAATAAAACAAGGTAGAAAAAAACAACACAATAAACTTGTATCATTTTGCTTATTTTGAATGTGAGTCTATGATAGCTGATGTGGAAGACCAATAAGGTCTTTATGTATTGGTAGGTTCTCTTTGTCTATAGAAAGTTTCATCCTAGTAATTCTTAGTCATATGACAACAACTTACCCCCCCCCTTTTTTTGCATTATATGCTTATTTTTGTATGCTACTTATAAAATATCATTTGGTTATACATATCACATAGTGAGAAGGTGAGGAAAAAACTGTTGACCTTTTGAGCTGCCACTTCATGTTTGATGTGAATAATACTCTTACATCTATAGACTTTATTAATTGCATTATTCATATAAAAGGAATGAGGGGGTGAAGGTGAGGAGAAAATAAAGGAAGAAAAAGAAACTCATTACCTGTCTTACAAATTTTGATTGTTTTTTGGTTTTTTTTTGTTTTTTTAATATAAATGAACAAGTTAGTTGCCTCTACCATTAATAGTATGGATGCCATTTTATGATGGGGTTGTTTTCGGGCTCAAGTGGCCATACCAAAAAATAAAATAAAATAAAATGACCTTATCAAAGGGCAAACTTGTTTTGCTTGATTTTAGTCTATAGGATAAAGTTAGTTAATTAGTCTTTTTTTTTTTTCCCTTTTGCCTACAAGATGGGAGAAGAAACATCTTTCCCTATTGCCATTGATATCCACAAGGAGAGGAAGACCATATTCTAGCCAAAGATAAACGGGAACCCGCTTGGCTATAACATGAGTCGTTTTATTTGTCGGCCTTTAAACAAAACATAATGATATCTTTTCAAAAGTTGAATCAAGATACTCTAAGCTTTAAGTCACATTCTTGATTTGGACCATCAGATGTAGGTCATTAAGAACCTTAATGATGTTTGGTATGAGTCCCTCCAAAATGATGTGCCAAACTGTGCTGGTAGTAGCGGCCTGAAGACCTAATAACTAAGCGTGTGCTTCGATCAAAATGGAAGATGAACGCAACCTTCACTCTAGCCATATCTTTAAATATCACCCCCACACCAACTCTATTAATCTATTTAATACAAAGCACCATCAAAGTTTATTTTAATCAACTGTATTGGAGGAGCTCTTTAAAAAGAATATTCAGTCTTAAGCCCCATCGTTTAAGACTCTCTAGACCCCTCATTGTTTGATCTGCCTCCGAAAGATCCTTCACGACCTTGCTTGCAATGTAATTTCTATTGATAATAACAAAGTTTTCTTTATCAGAGACAACCTTTTCTCTTTCAAATACACCCATTATAGATGAGTAGATGGCAAATGAGAGTAATCCTTCTATGAATGTTAACTTTCACTAGTAAAGTTTGTCATACCGCTTCCAACATAAATATTTTACTTTGGGATGGACAGTTAAGCCCCATAATTTTCTTGGAAATTCAGAGTAGCTTCATCACTTGTGGGACCATTAAACATATCTAATGCCTCTTTATGGTCGGATTTCATTGAGAAGATTCCCTTTGAATCATAGTGCCAAATCGACTTGCCATAACTAATAGGAAATTTTATAAATTTATTTTTCAAATTGACTAAAGGTAGATGGGATGACCTGCTTATTCCTCTCACCATAACTATTAGAGATAAGGTCTATTACCTTATATAAACATGAATCCAGTGCCTTCGGAATTTGGATTCTAATCCCTTGGAGATAGGAATCCACAGATCTCCCAAATCATAATTCCATTCCCATTATTTATTTGCATCTTGCACCTCGAAGAGGAACATCCATTCCCCTTTTAAGATACTTTCCAAGCGCAAGTGATAGGTTACTTTCCACTTCCAAGAAATTGATCTTGGAAAAAATATCAATGTTTGAGTCTAACCCAAAGTGTCCTAGTATTTGAACCTATTCTCCATGTTTGTTTAGCAAGAAGAGCTAAATCAAAATCATGGAGGTCTCTAATCCCTATATCTCCTTCACCCTTATTTCTCTCAAGTTACTTTCATTTAATCCAATTTATTTCCCAATCACCTTCTGACCCCCCCCCCTCTCCTAGAACTTCCTTTGCTTTGTATGTATAAAGTTAAACAACTTCGTAGGGATAGCAAAGGCTTCCATAGCATATGATTTAATTAGTGTGACAACTGATTTTAAGGAGACCTCTTTTCCTCTTGAGAAAGAGAAAGCATCATCTCTTTCCACTCTTCAGTTGATCGAACAAGAGAATTGGACATCATCAAGATAAGTTCAGAACAGAATCATGAAATTGGTAGTGTTGAAGCAAAGATGGGCTATCAAGAATGTAGAGGAGATTCGAGGGGCAGTTGGTCAGAAGATTGCAAAAGGATTGCAGCTAGAAAGGGAAGCAGGTTTAACCATATTATATTGAAGTAATTATGTTTATCTTGAATATCTATAAATAAAATAATTTGTTGGTTCTTTCTATTATTCGAGTAAATATATGGATTTAGTGTGCCTATATTGCTATGCCTTTAGTGTGGGTCAGTGTCAAATCATTCCGTCAATTTTCTGGGTTATGTTTTACGTGTATGACTAAATCCTTCCATGGTAATAAGTCATATGTTAAAATCTCACTTAAAGAAGACCCGAACCTCTGGAGCGGTGGTATGCCCCAGACACAAAGGGTTGGGGCCCTACAAAAAGTGAATGGGCCCCACTCCTTTGTGTGGGATGTACCATGTATGGGCTCTACCCCTTTGTGTCTGGAGAGTGGATTCTATCCGCTCCTCTTATCTTATGCTCCTCTCTGCACCCTGTCAGGGGGCAGGCACATCAGCGCCTACAAGTGAAATGCACCCCCCCCCCCCCCACAAAAAAAAAAAAATACAATAAGTGAAAATCACTTGTCGGTGCTGCTGTGCTCACCCCCTAACAGGGGGCGGAAAGAGGCAAAAGATAAGAGGAGTGGATACAATCCACTCTCTGTGTCTGGGGCATACCATGGCGCAGAGGATACGAGAGTCCCAAACCTCCACCCTCTTTAGAACCAGATTTCTATTTGCCACCCTTTGGTCAATATACGAGAAAATAGTGGATTTGTTTCTTCCAAGATTTGAGGAAGGCCCAGATACCTACCTTGAGGTATGGAAGCCCCAAATAGAGTGAATTAGCGTTCATCCAGATCTAATGTGCCCAACTCTCACGACCTGATCCAAACCCAAACCATGAAATTAAGTTGGATCTCCAAATTAATATTAGGGGTTATTAATTCATAATAAGAGATCCTACTGCATTAAATAACATAAATGCAATTAAAGCATGAAATCTCAACAGGATATCTGGTTCTTAATTTCTTTCCCTTTAAAATTAACAAGGGCAAGGGAGAAAAAGGGTGACAAAGTAACAAACTGATAAAAAATAAAAAATAAAAAAATAATAAATTTACAGCGTTTCGTTGCCGAAAATAGGCAAGTGAACACCCAAAGCATTGTGAATAGCAACCCTAGAGTTTCCCCGTGTGAAAAGGGTGGATTTCCGGCAATTTGGCGACCAAAGCCGGCCATTCCATCATCGATAGAACCAGAAATTCTGATCGCCAGGTAAGTTCTTTCTTTTTCTCATTGGTTTGATTCTTTTGCACAAACCATGCTCGATTTCTCTGCTTCATTTTTTTTTCCTTTTAAAACCATTAGCATTTTCTACCCTTTGATTTCCCAGAATTTCTGATAACCTGTTTGAGTTGCTCCTAATTAACTCTCCTACTAGACATTCTTGCAATGAGAGGAAACGGCACAAATGTGGGTCAAAATACTTCTATTTCATTTTGTTGATTAAACCATTAATATTATTCAAAGTTTCCATTGTGGGTTTTTTTGGGTTCAGGATGATCATGCATCATAGCCTTGTTGGTCGTTCATAACATTGTTGGTTTGGCTCAGAATTGGCCTTATTCCAACAACTGATATATTGACAATATAATTGTGCTAATTTATTATGGATTTTTGCTCTTAATATCAATTAAGAATGATATGCTTTGAGGGTAGATGGACATTTGAATTGATATGCGCCTAATAGGTGAATTCACATTACCCTTTTCAATGGAGAATTGGAGATTACATCTTCAAACATCTAGGTATCTCAAATTACTAATGAAGCTTTACTGAAGAAAATAGATTGTGGGGTCATCTTCATACTGAAGAATCAAAATATAGGCTAGTCATTACCAACCAAAGAGTTGCCCAGAACAATCCCGTCAGCAGCTCAGAGTGTAAGCTGCATAATGCCTCCGTAACACATGTGAATAGATTGGGAAAGTGGGTATCTCTGCTTTGTGCTCCTTGAGTCCTGGAAGAACTGGCTGAGAACTTGTTTATCAAGATAGAAAATGTAGAAGAAGCAATGCCATACTTCATCCACCTTCTTCATTTTGAGCTCATCACTTTTCGGTGCTGATGTGTCCACCCCCTGACGCCAAGCGGAGGTTAGCGGTTCTTAAGGGAGGCGAACACAATCCTTCCTCCCTTTTATCTGGGATGAGAGCAATAAATGTGTTGTTTAGGTATCAATCTGGGATGAGAACAATAAAGATTGTGGAGCTTTCATGTATTGTCAGTCATTGATTCATTCTTCCTTTGCGTCAACTATGTAAAAAAATGTTTCAGGGAACACGTTTGGTACGCAATATCTCCATAATAGGTTAAGTCTTGATAACACCAATACCCTTGCAATACACATCGTTGAAGGTGATTGAGCCACCATGAGCTTGCATAACCCCTAAGCTTGCTGCCACTTGCTGTACCTTTTTATCTTTAGGCATTGACTTTTAGGAAAACAATACTTCCCATAGTAGAGATCCAGTTGATGATAGCATCCAAATCTAGATTCACATGAATTAGGAATTTCAATTTTGATGACAATATTTATTTTTTTGCTGAATAATGTGATTGGTATTAAGAATGAAGAAGAAAGGATACAAGGGCTCAACATGCACAATTGAGCCCGTAAAAGAAAAGAAAAAAGTGAGAGAAACTAGTCTAAAAGTTCCATTTAGGAGACTTTCTCAAATCTAAAACAAAAATTACAATATTAACTCCTCTTCCAAGCTTCCCACAAAAAGTATATTCTTTTTCAACCCCCCTCTTCATTAATCTATCTTCTCCCTCGTTAGCCTCTCTAGGGATCCACTTGAATGAGATATTCAGGGAGGAGTCCAAAAAAACTGCTTCCTTGAGAATATGTGATAGTCTCCATGGCCCACCGATACCAGTCGTCATCCATCCAATTACTACTTTTGAGTCACATTCCATCTCAATGTTAAGTGACGCTACTCTTTTGGAATGTGTTAGCCTCTGCCCAAAGAGTAATGCCTTTAATTCCGTAGTAATTGAATCCCCCTGTCCCAAAGGACCCGAGAAAGCTACTACATAGTGGCCAAAAGCATCACATAATAATGCCCCCATACCTGAAGGGCTTGGATTTCCAATTGAACTGCAATCAAAGTTCAATTTCAAGGCATTGCTGATTGGGGGACACAAATTGTTTATCACTTGCTGTGCATTAGGCACAGATTCTATGACAATAGGGAGATTTCAAATAAGATTATCGATAGTCACTCCCTTGAAGCATGGTTCCTCCGTCACCCAGTGAGTCAACCGAATGGAAATACATTCAATCAGTTGAATTGAGCTTTTCCTTTTATAAAGAAAAATCCGCCTGTTCCTTTCTTCCCAAATAGACCAAACAATGACTATAGACAAATATCTCCGATTCAACTTACCCCTTTTAGGTGACCGAGCTATAGACCATTGATTTAACAAGTCCATCATCTCCTTAGGTAAAACAAAAGAAATCCCAAACAAATTGATGAAGAACCACCAAATTTCCAATACATAGGGCAGTGAATAAATATGTGATTCACTGATTCACCGTCATGATAACATAGGGGACATATATGAGGGAGGAGGCACCACCCTTTATGCCTTTGTTGTGACATGTCACACGTATTAACATATTTGTGTGGCACCTCCTAGTACAGAGCTTTATACCGAGGTGGACCATGAGACTTCAGATGAGTTTTGAGGGAAAAGATAAGAAAAGTATCGAGGGGTTAGAGTTAAAAGAATGGTCCAAAATGATGAGGGAGAAAAGCGGCCACTTGAGGACGGGGATCAAATTCGAGAATCAAGGGATGTAGGATCAATGAATACATTTGCAAGGAAGGAAACTAACAAGGCAGCTCCTCAATTTCAAAGTCTCTAAGTCTTCTATGCAATCCAAGGTCCCATGCTATATTCGAGAATGGTACTGATGAAGAGTAGAAACAGGAGATTGGTAAACCTTTCTTGGAAGAGATTGAATAGATTCTTTGAAACTTTGATGCTAAAGCTTCCTCACCCCACCACTTATCCTCCCAGAATTTAACTCCATCCCCCCTACCAACATTATACCTAGTAAAGGGAATAAAACATGGGTAGATTCTACTGATGTTCTTCCATGGACAAGTAGTTAGCACTTGATTTGGCATCCCATCCATTGATTTCCATCCCATATTTAGCAACAATGGTCGAGTGCCACATGCTATCAATCTCCTCTGGGAATCTCCATAATCATTTTGCAAGTAATGCATCATTCCGGATTGTTAGATTACCCAATCCTAGTCCTCCTTTGTCCACTGGCCTACACATCTTCTCCCAATTTAGTAAATGGTCCCTTCTATTCTCCTTAGGTTCTCATAAAAAATCTTTTTGCATTTTCTCAATGGCCTTAATCACTTTACCAGGGGCCTTGAAGATGAACATGTAAGAGGTTGGCAGATTTGATCGGGTGGACTTTATTAAGGCAATACGACCCACAAGTGAGAGGTAGTTTCTTTTCCACATACCTAGTCTTTTTGTCATCTTTTCCAACACAGGCTGCCAAAAGGAAAGAGCTCTTGGGTTGCCTCCTAAAGGGAGACCGATGTATTTAATTGGCCAAACTTCCATTTCACATCCCAAACACCTTGCATAAGAGTTTAACTCTCTTTCTTCTAGATTGAGACGATCACTTTAGATTTCTCCATGTTAACTCTCAAACCTGAAATCCGTTCAAAACAAAGTAGGACCGTTCTTAAATTTTCAATACACTCTTGGGATGCCTCACAAAACAAAATTTTGTCATCTACGAATTGGAGATGGGACACTGATACCTGTCTATTTCCCACTTTAAAACCTTTTACCAGATTTCTTTCCTTTGCTTTACTTATTAATTTGCATAAGGTGTCTACCACAATTGTGAAGAAAAATGGAGAGGGGGGATCTCCCTGTCTGAGTCATTTTTTGGTAGGAAAGAAACCTTTTGAAGTCCCATTTAAGAGGATAGCATAATGAACCGAGAAAACACATCGCTCAATCCATTTTCTCTACATTTGCCTAAACCCTTTCAAGCCCATAATATAGTCCAGAAATTCCCAGTTTACATGATCATATTTTTTTCCAAATCCACCTTGCACACAATACCTTTCCTACCCTTCTTAGCTTTCATTTCCACTACCCATTCATTTGCAATAAGTATTTCATCAAGGATCTGTCTCCCTTTGACAAAGGCCCCTTGAGAAGATGAAGTGATTCCTCTCATAACTTCACACATTCTTTTGGATAAAACTTTTGAGATGATTTTATATTCACTGCTAATCAAGCTAATTGGCTTAAAGTCCTTTAGGGCAAGGAGACCATCTTTTTTGGGGATGAGGGCAATGAAAGTGGAATTTATGCTCATGTTAATGGTACCCCTTTCATCAAATTCATTGAAAACCAGCATACGATCGTGCTTGATCACTTCCCAACAAGATTTATAGAATGCCATTATAAACCCATCTGGTCTTGGGGACTTTTCCCCATCCATTTCCACAATTTCCATGTGAATTTCTTCTCTCATGAAAATTTTCTCTAACAATTCTGTCTCATTGCTTGAGATGGATTCCCATTCCAATCCTTTCACTTTCCTGCATGAGTAAGGGGGAGAGGAATATAGGTTGGTAAAGTATTGGGTGATTGCATACTCAATCTCCTCTAGTTCTTCATGAATATTCTCATTCCATGTAATCTTGGTAATATGGTTTTTGAGTAAAGAAATCTATCCAGTTTACTATATAATGGATTCTCTTAGAAGTTTGACTAAGTAAACCTTACATTAAGTAGCAAATTATCAGCAAGAGTACAATTATTAATGAATCCGTTGAATCCCCGCATTGATCTAGTAGTTCTTGATGCCCCCTCTTCTCCTGTGACACCTGAATAGTGTTGAAATCACCACCCAGGCACCAAGATAATCCCATAATGCCTGTATATCATTCAGTTCAAACCAAAATGCCTCCCTTTCATAAGGTCTAACAAGACCATAAACCGAGGTTAGGCACCATATTACCCCATCCACCTTATTCTTAAACTTTATTGAAAAAGTATATACCCCTGGGAGAGATTCCAGATCCTTAAATAACTCGTCCTTCTAAATGATGAAGTATCCACCCGACGCACCCAAAGAAGGAAGGAAGGCCCAGCTCTTATTTCTAGCACCCCAAATGCTCCTAATCCATCTCTGGTCTACATACTCAATTTTAGTTTCTTAAATCATGACAATATCTATCTTTTTCTTTGTAATAGTTTCTTTGATAAGGATCCTTTTTCTAACACTCCCCATACCTCTCACATTCCATGACATAATCCTCTTTGACAACTTTTAGTCCCCCTATTTCTCGATCCTCTTTTAAGATGAGACCCTTTTACTCCAGAGTAGTTATCATAGTTGATTCTAGAAGACAAATTAGCTAATTCACGTCTCCTTCCTCTGTCTACATCTTTTCGTTGCACCATAGGTGAGGAAATAATGCCAAGCTGACTTTCGAAGTTTTCCACTCGACACTGACCAACCATGTTCAAACCAACTCTTCTACTTATGGGAGAACCCAATGGTCCTTTAGTACCCTGGTCAACATCGATCCTTTGGATGGAAATAGGCGTCACTGGAATGTTATAGCCTTTTGTCTACTTAATAATTCTTTGCTAATTTGTAAACATCTAGCTGATATCAATTCAGACACTTTATCCACCATTGATTCCATCATAAGGTTCATGAAGGCTTCCGATAGTGAATGGGAAGCATACTCAACCATTAGGGCAGCCAATTAGGCTAGGCTGAGGTTTGCCCGAACTTATTTATATGGGCCGAACTCAGCCCGAGCCTGAACTTGGCCCGAGGTAGTCAACCCAAATTCAGCCTGTTTTAAAATCATGGGCTTCGGGTTGGCCTGAACTTAAAGCCCTTTTTTTTATAAGTTGATTATTAACTTTATTTTAAAATTTGGGCTAATAATGGCTATTTATTATCTCTAATACTTTGAAAATATGCCTAATTAGTTAAATTTCAGCTTATAATGGGCTTAAAACTGTCCTATATCTATTAGACTAAGCTATACCAATTTTGGGCCAGGCTGGGCCAAACCATATTTTATACCAATTTCGGGCCGGGCCGGGCTATATTTGATCACTACTTTGGGCCGGGCTAGGCTGAGTTCGGGTTGAAAGTGAGTTAGCCCGAACTCAACCCGATTAAAACTTCAGGCCTAAAATTTGGGCCCAAACTCAGCCTAGCCCGAAGTTACCTTGGCTCAGCCCGACTATTTTTCGAGCTGGACATGTCGGGCTTCTGGCCAGCCTGGCCCAATCGACACCCTTATCAACCATACCTTTCCCATTAGGTTTACCAATCTCCTGTAAAGTTATTCATGGGGAGGCAAATAGAAGAGGTAAGGGAAATAAGCAATTTATTTGATGATGCCTGCATGTGACTGGAAGAACATGATTGAAGAAGGGAGTGAGTTGGAGTACCTAGACCAGATGGACCACACAAGAGAAGCTCTGAGCCAGGGGGGAGTCATCATCAATTTGTGTATGTACCTGCGATGTTACAAGTTACAACACCAGGCGATGGTATCGGGTCGACCTCTGTTGTGGGAAACAAATGGGAATTTGCCACATCCACCATAGCCACCATCGAGGGACTAGGGCCATCGCCAGGAGAGAAGAAGAAACAATTTCCTCATCCACAAAAAGGTAGGACGTCATGAGGGGTTGCTCATCAGTCAATTCATCAAGCCTTGCTAATTTTCTTGAACACCCAATACTACCAATTCCGAACAATGAGGAGGATTCCTAATCCGATGTATCGTCTTTGGTGTAGTCCTCATTCGACCTTCTAAAGAACCGTGGGTTCGATTTGCTGGCTGCCGATACCAAAGGGGCATTGTTGACGGGAGGGCCTGTGTCCACAACCCTAGTACCCATGGCACTTGGATGAGCACCACTTGTGATGGTACCAGGGTTCCTTGCTTTAGTAGGTGGGATGTATTTGCCGAGTATGGATATTCCTTTTGTGTTGGAATCTACAATTCTCTCGCTTGAAATAGTTGAGGGATCAAGCCCTTTATGAACATACCCTCTTGTTATGGGAACCCAAGCCATCTTACTACCTTGTCTGCAACCAAGTAGGGGCTTGGTCTGAAAACCCTTTATCCTATTGGAACCCTAGTCCAACGCCTAGGCCATCGCCATAGGGATATTATAGGGCCCATTTGTCCGAGGCCCATTGGGGGATTTCACCCGCGACCCATTGGGAATAGGCCCAATAAGACCGTCTGGGGACCCAGAATTAAAAGGTGCAATGTTGGCTGGACATGGGGGCCAGCTATTTTGAGATGCGCATTTAAAATTCAAATTGGTGTCAAGGGTGGCCTTTTCCAGCTGACAAGACCCAGCTGTCATGGAAGGGCCCATAGGCATTTTACATTTGCGCCTCCTCTCAACACGTGTCCACTCCTGTCGGTTGTCATCTTCGCTGCATAGATCTCCATTACAAGCAGAAGACTCCAAAAGGAATTTTAGCAGCCATTCCACAGCCACTGGGTTGAAAACGATTGATCCTCTCCCCACTTCCCCAATTTTGACATCCAATGACACCTGAAAGAAGATTTTCATGTGCCTCTTCTTGTCAATAGCGAATTCCATGTGATTCGGAGGTAAACTGGAATAGACGAAGGGAGTCGTTAAATGTGTTCCGATCACTGAGTAAACAAAGGGGTTAAGGATAACGTATAAGTAAGGATTATAATCACAGTTAGTTATAAAGTAGTGCAAGGAGTTACCAAATTGATTAGTGGAGGCATGTGCATTGGTGCTGCTAATGAGCTTCTTTTGCCATTGGCTTGAGCTTCTTATCATTTTAGTGGAAGCTGTAAGTGAATTTAGACTTTGAAAGTGCACTATGATTTAATTAAATTAGAACTCATGTTTGTTGTGCATGAGCTAGAAGTTGCTGCACAAAGTAGCAATTTGTTGTCACCACATAAATGAATCTTTGCTCAGAATTGGTGTTAACCTCTTATTTAATAGCTTTAACCTTTTTCAACTTTGCATTTTAACAATTTAACTTCCTTCTTGGTAATAGGGTAGATCCATAGGTGTGATCTTATGACAATCAAGAACTTCACTCAGTTACTGAAATGATGGAGTGATGCAGCCAATGTTAAGAGGCTTCTATACGTCACACTCCACAAAAGGGCTAGATTAAAAAACCTATGCAAATAGGGGGAACTTCAGAGTTTAGGATATGGGGTTTATTTTATAATAAGGCTAAAGGCTAGGGATTTTTGGGGATCTTAGGAGTGCTGTAAAATTAAGGGTAGTTTAAGATTTTTATAATTTCTAGGTTTTATTGTAATAAAGCTTTTTAACCAAGGTTATTTTGAGGGTTTTCTTTAAAGTAAGAGTCAAAGAGTCAAAGTTGTGGGACCCATAAGAGAGCTGGTCGACAGCCTCCTTTAGGATAATTTTTAAAAGTTTTTTGTTTTTTTAGAAGTTTAGGATTTAGTATTTTCTATTAAATTAGGAGTTTCTATTTTTTTGGGTTTCTAAAAAAAGTGTTGTTAGAAGCATGGTATCAAATATCTCGAAATATCTTAAATATCTTCTGACATATGTCTATGTTTACCAGGACCAACACGACATATTCATATACCGACACAAAACATTAAGTACATTATAAAAATTCATTTTTTAATCAATATGATGTACGATGTTGGTGTGTTTCACAGTGTATTATTGCCAAATATCGACATTGTGTTATGATAAAAAATTATATGAAAAACAATAAATTTTAAAGAAAGTAAAAGGAGGGAGAGGACAAAGTTGAAGATAAGGAAAAAGAAAATGAAGAAAATCTACTTGTTCCCATATGCTTATGCGGTTAGATTATAATATTTTTGTCAACCATTATGTATGCATGTGTATTTTTAAAGAATATTAAAATACAAGTGTATTAAA
>JAOXJP010045345.1:0-16238 GCA_025762735.1 Platanus orientalis
TTTTCATCCTTTTTCTCCTGTTAAATCCTAAGGTCAAAATGACCAACCCGATGTCTAGATGTCTTTCTTAGTCTCTGGGTATGTTTTCTCAATTTTTCCCCTAAATTGAAATATTCAGCAAAGAGTTTGAATCTTCACCAATATTCAATGGACCTTTTTTTGTTCGAATCCTACGGCCAAAAATAACCATTCCATTTGAGGATTCTACTCTTTTTGTTTTCATTTTTCCATTTTCTTATCCTAAAGCAAAAAATGCATGTTTTTAAAATTATTTCCACTACTTACTTTTTAGTTTGTTCATAGTTAACTCAGTCTTATCTTCATTTTCTATTTATTATCTCTAATTTATAAATATATATCTTTTTATAATTACCTGCTTATTGTAAATAATTTATTGGCTAACTACACTTGTTTACTTTGTTATATGATATTGTAAACAACCAACCCAGATGAGGGTTTATAACTTCACATTTTGGGTACTTGGATTTAAATATGATGGTTAAATTGTTAAAATTTTAATATATGCTTTGTCATAAATTTTTTCCTTTTTTATCTAATTTTCAATATTTTCTCCTACATACTAGTGAGGCTTACGCTTCAAGTCTCAAGGCCTATACCTCACCTTTTTGGTAGGGACACCTCATGTCATGCCTTCAACATCCCAAAAGAACTGATGTAATGATATTACACTGTCCAAATCCAGTAATCACAGTATTCTAGTTCCATGTTCTTGACAAAGCCCGGTTTCACAATACCAACAGTGGAAGTACCCAAAAAAAAAAAGTTATGCATGGATTCTGTATGTGATGAACTGTTTGAAGCATGTGTAAATACAGACACAAAAATATGAGTGACTGTTGCTAATATAGTCTTTCTACACTACTCATTTTCATGACAGGAGTAAAACATGTCAATGATCAGAATCAACTAGGGCTTACCGTTACAGTTTCAACTGAATAGTACCCACGGTCCACATAATCTCCCATAAACAAGTAATTGGTATCTGGACACTACCAATAACAAAAAAGAATACCATAAGACACAAAATTGAAACATGGTAAATAAAGAATCCGGATCTTAAAGAAATGAAATGCAGAAAAGCACACGAACACCCATGTGGGCACACGCAATTAAAATTTCTAAATCTCTATATAATAAAATGAGTAGCTTCCAGATTGTGCAATTCCATCATTCTACAATACCTCAAGAGCACTTCACAGATTTAAAATTTTTTTAGGGTCTCACAGAGAATTCACTTAAGACATTCCCCAAGTTGAACAGAAAAGGTTGAATACAAAGATGTCATCATTAGAACAAATACCTTCCCTCCAATTCGAAAAAGCTCTGCAAGATCATGAAACTGCCCATGAATATCACCACAGATTGTCACAGGGCTTTTCACAGGCTGAAATGCAGGAAGACAAAAGAAAAACTGATTAAATAGTTTCACACTTTAAGCATTCTGATAATATCAATTGAAGACCAACAACCGAAATTTATGTGAAATTTAAAACATTCAATACAACTATATGGAAGATTATATTCTCCTTCAAGTTAAACCCTGATAATATGAGCATATACTACACTCAAAGAGAAAAGTATAAAGCTTCAACATAAAATATTGAAAAGTATCATGAACCAATTCAGCTAAATAAATAATTGAACTTCATTAGAACAAGAATGTACATTATTTCCTCAATGGCTGGTCGACTATAATGTTCAAACACAAAATATTAAAGATCATCAAGAGTTTATTCAGCTAAGTGTCTGCTCAACTCAATCAAAGTAGTGTTTCAGCTCTCGAGTGATAATAAAAAATAATCATCTTCTTTACTCCACAGTAAATCTGAATATAAATGACTCAGCTACATCATATCCATTAAATATTATTAATTTCCAAATGGCACCAAA
This sequence comes from Platanus orientalis, assembly GCA_025762735.1. Taxonomy (NCBI): domain Eukaryota; kingdom Viridiplantae; phylum Streptophyta; class Magnoliopsida; order Proteales; family Platanaceae; genus Platanus; species Platanus orientalis. Next base: position 1,912 of record JAOXJP010045345.1, read on the forward strand.
GCACCCTCTCTAAAATACACCACCAATGTGATCCCAGCAAACACTCATTAAGTCTTCAGATTTAGTTTAGTCTCCCAAAGCTCGTAGCCTTAAACATATGTCCTGCCAACAAAACAATTGCCTCCATATCAACCGGTCAATGAGAAGTTCAATGTCCAGTTAAGGATGTAAAATTAGAGCATCCAATACTCTGGTAGAGGTGTTACAATTATAGTTCCAAGCCCTAGATGCTGTCACTCAATCAAAATGAATGTGAAACATTCTCAAATTGCAGCAGAGAAGTTAGATATCACTTACACATGGTAGCAACAACAGATTATGTCCAGAGGGGAAAAAATAACAGAACTCGTTATAAAATCCCCAACCACTTCTATATTTCACAAAAAAAGAAGCCCAACTAATGATTAAATAAGTGCCTCAAGACAAAATTAATGCATCGTACACAATTTCCAATAGTCCCCTTCAGTTACTTCAGATACTTGCATCTTAGAAATTTATGTTTATTTTCAGCACTCAAAAATAAAAGAAGTCCACAGACTATTGAAAAATAGTGAAGGAAGTTTATACAAGTACATAAAATATTCTATTAGACCAACAAGCTACAAATTGGGGAGTATTATGAAATAAAAAAAGCAGGGTTTTTCCGCTGTGTTGTATCTTATTTTTATCTTCTTTTTCTATAAAATCATTATTTATCCCAAAAAAAAAAAAAATACAATGACAGCATAAGAAGGATGGACAAAGGATCACACCTGGACATTGCTTTCCTCCATTAAAATCTCCTTTGCCTTCTCGCATAATGTCCGAACCTAAACCACAAAGCAGATAATATTGATAAATCTAAGTGTACCATATCGGTGCCCAAAAAACATATTCGGTACAGTGATAAGACAATAACATTCTTTTCCAAGAAAAATTATGTTTAGACTGGAAAAACGTGCAACTTTAGTTAAATATGCAAGTTCTAAAAGTATAACCTTAATTACATTGTACTTAAGTTAAAAATCTCCCAAACACTCAAGAAACAGAGATTTCAACAATTCTCCGATATCTAAAATCCAAATATCATTTGGTATATATGCAAACACCTGACTATCAAGTGCATGGTCCATACAAAACAACATTTCCATAAAAATAAAAACCAAAATCAAAATCCCCAGGTTTGCAAGATTTCAAAGTGACAAAAAGAGAAATAGGTGAAAAAACAAAAAACAAAAAAAATAATAATAATAATGCAGCCTACAATGTTTTGACTAGAGTAGAAGATCTGTATTAACACAACTAATTCAAAAAAGCCCTCCAAGAACTATGAAGGTAATCAAGTTGACTGTTATAATAGAAAAATGACCTAATAACAATGTCCCCCCATTGAAATCCAAAGGACATGCTGAAGTGAGTATAAGAGCGTGGCAAAAGATTCAAGTACTTCTTCAAAATGAATTACACAACACTGTGTATCATTTAATGATACTTCTCCCTATTGTAAACAAAATTTATCCTTGCAATTATTCTAACTCAACTTCCAATTGTTTCTTCCTCGATCTGAGGTTCACAACTTAAGATTTTTTCCCAGGAAAACGAACTGACTCAACAGCAGACAGAGTTTTCTACATAAAAAAAACCAGGTTCCTAAATGCAGGAAGAGCTCATATCACCAAGTTGATGACACAATTTTTGAGCTGGGAAACAAAGTATCGGTGAGAAACAAATAATATGATGCCCATTTGTGCATGTTATAAAAACAACAATATATTTTTCATCTACTAAAGACAAGTTTTCAGCCAAAATTAACCTCAAATAACCCAATTGCAGATTACTCGGATCGATATCTGCCAAATTCACAACCCCACCTCCCCAGGTAAGTGTTACCACTTGTTAGATTTGTCCCAATAAACTGCAGACTAAGTAGGGATCATACCATTACTCCGAAAACCAATCCCCCAAACCTAAACAAAACACAGGCATCCACAGGGCAAATCCGATTCGATCACAAAGCAAATCTAGGCCAAGAAAATCGTGATCTCCTAAGATTCCAGTTCCAGATAACCATAGAAAAACCAAGCTCATCAAAATCCCAGATCACTTCGAAATGAAACAAAAATGAACGAAAATCAATCATTTTTACTATCGAAAACACACAAACCCTTGCAAATCTACACTGATCCGTCAACAAAAGCACGATTCAAACAGCTCAAACGAAAATCAAGAACGACAACCCGAACATCTACAGAAAAGCACTCCGATTCAGCAACAAACAAAGCTACAATTCAAAATTCGAAAAAAAAAATCGAAGATAAGAAAGAAACCTCTTGCTCAGACAAGGGCTTGCACTGCATGAGCTGCGCAATCTCCTCGTCGAGGTTGCCATGTGAGTTCGAAGTGACCGGATCCACACTCATCTTCTTCTTCCTCCTCCTTTCCCTCTTTTCCTTCTCCGACGCAGAAGATCGAAACCCCTTCCAAATCCCGCTTAATCGAACCAGATAATCAAAAACATAGAGACAAAGAACGAATCGGATAAAACCCTAACCCTAGATTTCGTCGTCGTCGTCTCTCCTTCTCGGAGAAAAGAGAACTAGAGATGGGGGGGACCCAGAGAGAGCGCGCGAGCGAGCGAGCGGTGGTGGTGTAACCAAAGAGGAAACCCTTGGTCTTCTACAATCCCCTTTTAATCATGTTGTTAAAAATTTACTCGATACCGCCACCCCAAAAAAAAAGCCGATTTTTCCTAAACAGAAATGATTTTATCTGACTAGCTCTCCTTTGCTTAGTCACTCATTCACTTACTCTCTCACTCACTTACTTACCCTCGCACGTAGAAAGTGGATTTTTTTAAGTGAGGAATTAAGAGTGGAAGATAGATGTCCAATGATAAATGGGTAGATTAGAAGGGAAGAACATGTGTGACACATTTAATGTTCATCTTTCTCTATAGACCCTAACTAACCTATTAAGTCTAAAAAAATTAGAATGACTAAAGGACCTTAGGGCTAAAACTATAATAATAATAGATGATCAAAGCCCATGAGTTAGTATTTAAGGGTTGAAGCCTTGAAGGGGAATGAAAATGATGGGACTTGGAGGTAAGTGACATACCACCAAAATACTATGTCAAAGGATGCCCTGTGGATTTGGTAAGACCACCTAAGGTCTAAGGTGAGACGGACATCAGAGGCAGACACATTAGCGCCAAAAAGTGAAAAGCATCCCCCAAATAGTATAAGTCACTTTTTCAGCACTAATGCCACCAAATCTGAAGTGGGATGGATGAATCCTAGTGATTTGGTAGACCCCCTTAATCAACAACTAAAGTCAGCCCTGCACTACATCAGGGTCAAAAAGTGCAGAGCACCCCCAAAAAAGTGTAAGTCACTTGTTCGGCGCTGATGTGTCCATCCTTGATACTTAGATAAACTTTAATTGTTCATTAAGGAGTCATACCAAATCCAAGGCAAAGTATGAGAGGTGAGATGTTTATGTCCTAGTAAGGATGCTTCTGTCAAGTGAGTATGCTCAGATTGAGATGGGTTTGTCTAAAAAAGACACTTCCAACTTTTGTGAAAGCTTGGTGTGATAAAGCATTTAAGTTGATTGCATGGATATTTATAATTTTTATAATTTTATAATTAAAAACTATATGTTCTTACCCAAAAAAGGCAAAGAATTAGTGACTACATGTTACATCTGACCTGACATCCTCAATTACTGGCCTCAATAAATTGCTATCATATAGTATTTTGGTTTGTCAAATGCATAAGGTCATAGTATAAGCTGAACTCATCTCTAGTCATCACGAGTTTGTTTATATCAAAGCAGAAATGATGTCATTTTAGGGTTTTGGCAAATGAACATATTTTTACTAACATTCAAAGGGACTTAGATGCTCTGTCCAGGATTTGGTGTCCAGTAGACTTGGTGACTTCACTTGGAATAAAATGGGCAGGGGTTAGATGAAATTTCAAATTCTCACCCATTTTATTCAAATGAAATTACCTGGTTCCCACCCATTTTATTCCAAATGAAGTCACCTGGTGCCCTGGACACCATCCTGAACAATAAATCCTGGACAGGAAATTTGCTCCCCATTCAAAGGTGACTGAGTGGGAATCTTATGCACTCGTATGTTGTGGAAAACAAAGATGAAATGGTTTCATTCTGGCTGGCAACCATACACAACCTTATAACTCAAAGTTCCACCATTGTAATGTATACATACAAAAATACGAGACATCATATAGATAGAATTTTCTTATCAAAAAAATATATATATAGATAGATAGAATTGAGATATGTTTGTGCCTGCTCCCCCAAAAACTGCTAACCTCTGCCCCCTGACAGGTGGTGAACACATCAGCACTGAAAAATGATTTACACTTTTTGAGGGGGGCACATATCACTTTTAAACACTGACGTGTCTGCCTCCTATCAGGGGAGGTGGTTAGCATTAGTTAAGGGGAGCGTTCCCAGTCCTCTTGGGATAGAATTAGGTGTGTGTGTGTGTGTGTAATATCATAATTTTTAAATATGCTCCTTCCAAATATTATGAATTTTAAAACCAAATGGATTTACTGAAACAGAGTTACTTTAGTCCTATCGCTGGAAAGAGATAGCAACTTCAAAAGGTCTAAAAACAATGTTGTTTAATGTATGTGGGTAGGACCCATTATAGATGGTTGTGTTATTTACATTATGACATTATTAAATTAAAAATACACATATCCTAAGTTGAGTGAAGGTTATAGGTGCATGCACGCACATGTGACGTGCGTCTTAAATTTGGAAGCAAAATTTCTGTATCTAAAATCTCTTGTTCCCCCATATTACCACACCAAAGTGTGACGTGTGACAAAGTAGAATGGTACTTTTGTCTTCTAATTCTTTTCTTCCTCCTCTATCTCATTCCCAAATTCAAATTGCTCAAGCTGTTCTCTATTGTTGTTACTCACTTTTCTTTTTTTATTTTTTTTTTAGGTAATGTTAGTGGTTAATTTAGGTGAAGACAGGTTTTGAACCCAGGTCTATGCTATAACACCCACAACTTTACCAACTTAGCAAGCTGGCATCTCCTCACGTTTCCTTTTTACAATTTTCTTCAACAAAATCTAATGAGCAATACAGATTGGTGTTCAAATCACCCCTATTATCTCGGCACTACTTCTTTTTCTTTTGTTTTTGGTGTCTAAGGTGCACCCATGGCAAGAAATGAAAAACATTTCTTCAAAATCAATGCAATGTCTAGATCATAAATCTTGGTGTTTGGGACTGTGCGGGTTCCAAGAATGTCATTTTACTTCTCTGGCGAGGTAATACTAACACTAGCAATTATGGACCTGCATTGTCAATTCTTTCAAGTAGTTAATAATTGTTGGAGTTTGAGTCTATCTTGGATAGACATTCTGGGTTGTCAAGAATGAGCCCAACTCAGGGTGAATGAACCTCATTCACAAATGGTTCAGCACATTCGCGAGTCTTAGTCTAATCCATTAGCCAGCTTTGGTCTAGTTCATTCACGAGCCTTGGTCCAACCCATTCAAGAGCCTTGGTCTAGGTCATTCGCGAGCCATGAGTCACTTCATTCGCGCACCCATAATCCGGTTCATTCACAAAACCAATCTAATGCAAAGTGTGCCTCAAGCACCCTTGCACCCAAACCCTTGCCATTGCCCGTGGCCATGTGCGCAAGGTAGCACCTTGCTACAACGTAGCAATCAAGAGAGAGACTGTGAGTTTCTTAAAATACACAAGAGTGGTGGAGAGTTAGAACTTATAAGTTGCATATCATTTTTTATTCTAACCAATGTGGGACTAGACAAATGAGAGACAATTTTAAAAAACACAGATTTGAGAACTTAAATTTAATGAGGTTGTTAAAGGAAATTTATTAATGGCCTTAATTTTCAACAAATAAACCCCTGCATCTGCAACTCTCACAATGAAGTTCTCATCCACTAGCACATTAGCCATTTTGAAGCTCTTGTGTACTATAGGAGGTGTCTGACAATGCAAATGGCTTAAACCTACACATTTAGATTGATGCATCCCAAATCAAATTTAACAAAAAGTTACATGGATCTTAGGCTAATGGAGAAGATTGACTCATAGGAATCCCATTGAACTCCACACTAAAGGCCATTAGATTGACTGAGTTGGGTATTAACACATGAGAACTCCTAAACAGTCACTGCAAGCCAAATAAAACAACTAGCCAACTAGTCTACTAATCAGCATAAAGAGATATTATTGACAAACCATAAATAATAGAACATGTATTATATTTATTATATAATATTCAATGAAAACAAAACCTAAAATGAATTGTTTTTGTTGATAGTAAATAACATAAACCCCATCTCCCATAGAGTGTGGAAAAGAAAATGTCCTTATAGTAAATTACTAGAGTAGAGAGAAGAAAAAAAAAACAAAGATCTAATCTAAGGAAAAAATAAAAACAGCTCTCTAGCACACAAAAGAATGGTTGACGTATCTACAGTAAAACCCATTTCAATCCTCTACCCAATGGTACTTAGTAGGAAGAAATCTTCATAAACCAAGGCTTGGCAAGCCTAATGTAAAAGAAAAGCCAATGTTTCCCACCAATAATATGGCAAGAGCAAGTAGGATTGCAATGACCCACATCCACGTCTGCATCATTTTCTTACCCCTGTTGAGAAGGGGTAGAGGGAAAAGCTTGTCTTCTTTGCCTCCAGCGATGATTGTGAGGCCTCTTTACCACTACTGTAGGCTTTTCTTTGATTTCAGGTTCCTGGGTAACCCAAGATATTGCCATGTATTCATATTGAGTCATGTGCTTATTGCAATTGTGCCATGTTTTGTCTTTATTTATAAATGAAAATGGGTTCACCACTTCGAGACATAAGTTGTTGCCATTTACAAATGGTGCTCTTGCTTAGGTTATTTTTAGGATTTTTCTTGCGTTAAGTGAGTTTAATAGTAAATCACGTCTTAGGATTATGTGAGTTTAATAGTAATGATTAGGGGAACCTCAAGTTAATGTAAATCAATATTTATTTATTGTTTGTTTGTTTGTTTGTCATAGAATCTTAGATGAAAACCCTCACTTGCTCAATAATAGGTGTTTTATTACTTATGTTACTCTATTCATCTTTGGTATCTCTTCCTACTTTGAAGAAAGTGAATATAACTAATAATTTGCTTCAGTGGCCTACACCAGAGTTCCCAAATTCAATCGTAGAAGAAATGTCTGCTCAGTCAAATAGCTTATGTTTACTAATTCTTGGTGATTGTAATCCTCCATGTAGACGGCTTCATTTATGTAGATGAAGAGGGATGCGAGCAACTGCCTCACTATACAACAATAGTTGAGGTCCTTTAGTCAAGGAAAACTCAAAATACTTGATTAAAGCATGGAAAACAAAATTTTGAAAGGCACAATGATGAGGACTTTATTACATGCCCTAACAAAAACTATAAATGTAAAGAGGTTGTTGGAGTTTGAGTCTATCTTGGATATCCATGTGGGCATCCTATTGTACTTAGGACTCCTCTAGGACTTATCTAATGGGTGTAGATGAGTCCTAGTGGGAGTTAGAGATCCAACTTGGCCAAAAATCCTCCCACAAGGCCTTTATAAGTATATAGCTTTGTCAAAAATGATATTACACTTTTGGTAATCTTGTGGGGACTTTTATCTTCTCTCTTGCTCTCCTGTCTCTTTCTATAAGGGTTTACGGTGTGAAAATTCATCATCACTCTGTAGTGTTGTTGCTGCGACGAGCGTTGGTATTCCACTCCAACGAAAATACATTGCAACACCGGTAAAAGCATGGTTTGATTTCCTCCATTGTGGGATTATCTCTGGGGTGTGTACAATTCCTTCACCTCCATTATACAACATTCGAATCAAAGCTATGTTCGCATGCACCTTGTTGTGTCCATTTGGTTCTTGAACCACCTCAATCAAGTGTTGAGTAACCTCCACTTGGTTGAGGGTGTTTCTGTTGTCTTCTTGTGCTGAGTGACCTCCACTTAATTTACGGTGATGCCGTTTTCTTCTTGTGTTGAGTAACCTCTACTTGTTGATGGTGTTATCATTGTGTTTAGTAACCTCTGTGGGCCTTGATTTTCACACGATGGGTAAATCCCTTTTAAAAAAGACTTGGTTATCGCAAGGAATATCCTACGTGATTTGGAGTCACCACCAGTCTTTTTTAATGATGTGACTGGACATCAGTTTTGAAAACAAAACAAATTTATATTTTGAAAAAGGTTTGAAATGTCTAACTCCACACTTAAACTGGTCAACTCCCAGAGATTCTAATGTAAATTGTTTGTTTATGAGTTAGGAAATGTGTGGGGCACCCCACCTCATCCACTTTTGCGGTTCCCTACTTTAAACCCATTACAATCTAATGGTCAACTCGATTTATAATCTAATCATCTCACTTATTACTTTTTATTTTATTTTATTGAGGTTAAGCAAGGAATCCACATGACATTTCTGCCGAAATTTCGGCAGCATAACGACTGTAATATGGACCCCCTAGGGATGAATAGTGATACTCATGTCACTTTCTTCAATAACCTGATAGTCCATAGATCAAGAAAACACTCCAAATATGTCATACATCCACATCATCATTGTCCACCCGACAACTTCGTATCCATTATCACCACTCATATTCATCACACGTATATATAATCTAAGTAAAATTGATTACCAAGTTATCCCATATTCCATAAGCTAACGAATTCCAAAACTAATTATATACAAGTCTCCAATCAAATGAACAAAATTAATCAACACAATTTAAGGATCCAAAATATGCATTTTACCTACTCACATTGCAGTTGCATTGTCACTCTATAGTCAAGCTTTCCAGATATCTCCTACATATATCATGATTTATGATTAATCCAATCGTCTAACTTGAATGAATTGAAATAAGTTAAGGGGACTAGGTTAGAAAGTGTACCTTTTGTCGTTTTTCCAAGTAATCAAATAAAACATGAAGGGTTTATGACACAAGTAATAGTATTTATTTTAATAAATAAAGTAGAACAATGCTACAAGCCTAAAAAGGTAGGTCTTCAATATAAACGAAGTGAAATTGCTATCTATGTCATTAAAAAAATATGTATCTTTGTGAAGTTAGTACATTAGGCAAAGAATCTAAGGCAAGCAATGAAGTAATCACTAAGTGAGGTTTAAAAAGAAAGAAAACTTATTACAACAAAAGCAGCCTGGTTTACTGTTCATAAGAAAGAATGATAAGGATTATGAATGAGCATATGAATAAAAGTAAGTCAAAGCACCTTACTTAATGAATGGTAGCTAGTTGAGAGACTAATTCAATTTCGAATACCAAATAAATACAAACAATCAAAGCAATTAGCTTTATGCTAGATTACATAAGAATTCGGTTACATCAATATTGCCACAAAAATATGATGTCACCAACAATTGACCAAGGACCTAACTATACATGGAATATTAAAACTACTATGAAAACATATCCATAATAAAACATTAAGAGTCCAGTAAAACCTTAGCTTGACAACAATATGAAATATTTGGTTCAATACTTGTTACCTCAATCACATACCATTCTTTCTTGCTTTGCTTTAGAGATATGAACCATAAAGCATAAGTGGACACAACAAGGTCTTCAAGTAGAACAGTTATTCAACATAAAAGTATGCATAGCTTTGAAACTTTAAAGCTATTTAAGTATAACATGACCATAACAATGGGAATTGAATTGTTTAAATGGACCCATAGATATGGTAGTGTTGAAGTAACACAGTAGGATCCATGTGCATAGTAGATCTCTAATTATTCTTAAAAGTTTAATAAAATTCTAAGAAAAAAGAAGTGGTACGAGGATATTATTCTATAGAATCCATATTTTAAAATAGAATGTCGAATGAAAATTCAAGTATATAAAGAATTAATAATGAAGTAGAATCTAAATTGGGGCAGTCAGAAATTCCTAAGTCAATCGACCCTGAATTAGTATAATCCATGGATAGATCACACGTTGAGATAGGAGACCAAGTTGTTCTAGACTTCCAATTCTGATGTATTGAATAGAGAGATAAATCATCATACTCCAAGTAAACAAATAGTATTAAGAGGTGTCAAAGGAGTGCTAAGACTTAATAAGGATGTCTGTGCTAGTGACCAAATGTCTGATTTGTAACCATAAGGAATATTTGCAAGGAGCTCAGGGCACATGTAGTTGGGAGTTCCCACAACCTTCTCTAGCTGTTCATTTGCAGCTGCAAGAGACATCCAAGCCTTATAGCATCCTTCTGTCTTAAGCTAGCACTGGGTAGTTAGTTCTTCTATTTTCTTTTCATACTTGGAGCTAAATTTCATTCACATAAGTTTGTTCTGAGCTGAAGAAACTTCAATCTCAGCAACATAGTTTTTATAGGTGGCATGTTCAGTTTTCACTTGTGGGGCTGGATTCGGAGGTACTTCCAATGATGAACTTCTTCTCTTAATATCCAAAAAACAATCATCAGCATAAAAATAAAATTTTAAAAATTAAAAAAAAAAACATCTAATGATGAATGAGAGCTCCAGCTGAACCAGATAAATAGTAAAGTAGCATCAAGTGTGTGGCCCTTTATTTCAACAATAACAATTTGGAGGTTAAATAAAGGTAATTCTTAAGTATTATTATATGAAAAAATCAATTACATTGGGGAAAAATATACTTAAACTTCTGATGAATACATGGACATCTGTGATGGCTCCACTCATAAATCGTGGCCAACATATGCATCCAGTCAGACTATGCACTAGAGAGACCCAATAAGGACTATCAAGTATTAACCAAAATATGCAAGTCAAAGCTCTTACACAAAACATTATAAAATGCATGTGTGAGGAGAAACCTTACCTAAAATAATTTGATTACTAATTAACTTAAGCATATACTCTTTGTTGATGAATAAAGTCATTTATTGTGAAAAATGCATTTATATCTCACAAGATTTTGGCTTGGAGGCAAAGCTACTCAGCTAAAATGGATAAATCATTTCAAATCCATGTTGACTATTCTTGTATAAATGAATCAGTATCTTAATGACTCGACAGAGGCATTTAGGTCTTATTGAATGGTGAAGAATCAATCACTTAGAGACCCAAACTAATAAATTCAAAATAAAAGTATTGAATTTGATTTTTTAATGGTCACAAAAATAATTAAATGTACAGAAAAATAGAACAATAGTCATAAAGCGAACACCCTACCCATGGAGACTCCTAATGGATAGTATATATCATATGCTAAAACAATCCAGTTATCACCAGCTCATTACAGCACACCCAAACGACTTCAGCTCACATAAGGAATACTGCTACATGTATAAATTCATAGCTACATAACGAACTATAGATCATCAATACCCTATGGAAAAAGAACAGTTTCCTATCAGCAAGTATTCCCGATTCATCGACCAGCCTGGTAAAAAATAGCATCCTTAATTTATTTGGTAGTTTCCATTATTTATTGGTGTAAATGGTTATTTGAATAGGGTTTGAAAATCTTGTAGAAGCATCATTCATCCATATGATTTAGGTCTTAAAGAGCAAGTATAAATCAATAAGCAACATCATCAACCCAACTTTTCCATATACAAGTCATCTATTCACAAGAAATCTCATTATGTGCATACATGAAACAGGGTTCTCACATCATCCATTAATCATGTGAAACACTTCTTAACTTCTCTCTCTAAGGTAAATAATAAAGAATGAACAAAGAGAAAACTCTAGTTCTTGTATACCTGAACCAAAAAGAAAGATTGAATAAAATGCATAACCATTCTCTAATTGCGTCATTTTAATGGAAGTAAGATGTTGAATTCTCAATAGCACGCTTAAAACTTCTATGCAACACTCCATTTAACCATCAAATAAAACACCAAAATGTTGAAACCTACATGAGTGCTGGGGAGTCCCAACATTGGTTTTATTAAAAGGAATGCATTCATAGGCAAACAAACCAATCATATGCTTTAATTGTTGAACTGAAATGAAACATTGTAGGAAATGAGTAGACATTCCAAGAAACAAGCTGAATGGGTAAACAAAAACTATGCCTAAGTTGCACACTTGCGTTAGAATACAAATCCTATCATGTATGCCTAAACCATCCCTATATGTAATCACTTCTAATGTTAAAAATAATAAAAACTAATACCAACACAACACATCCCAAGTGGTTAATTCAGCCAATGATGTCTACATAACTAACATTAATCAGTAAGGAAATAGAGATTAATAGCAAAACCATCCAAGCATTATGTCATCTTTTAAATATAAAACAAACGAACTCGCCTAGGTGTGGAGATTAATAGATATTGTTATGAAATACACCAAGGATTCTTAGACCCTCCACATAAGGGGTTTTAAGAAAAGAAAGGTTTGTAAGACTTTGGGAAGGGGTTAGGGTACTCATAGAAGAGGGTTTAATAGGGAATAGATCTGAAGCAAAATTTAGAAGGGTTTAAGGTTTTTGTAGGTGCAGGGTTTTCCTATCAGAAGTTCATGCAACAAGGTTCGAGGGTTGCAAGTGCTAGCTCATATAAAAATAGGATCTGCAGCAAACATCAGGTATCCCTGATCTGGCTGCAAGGTTAGAAATCAAGAAAAGGTTCTGCAGCACCACCTGAAATCCCAAGAAGGATCGGTATCAGATTTCAGAGTGCTGGAAAAGATCTGGGAGTTACCCAGGTGAAGCCGCAGGGTTCAGATAAACCCCAAAATTTTTGCAGAGGTTATATCAGATTGGTAAAGCTTAAGTTGAACCAAGCAGAGGGTTTAATCTTGACATCTTCAAGGTTTCTTGGAAAGCAAGCAAGAAAACGGTGAAGATTTCAAGAAAACTTCAAGATTTGGGATTCTTAAACTTTGACCACTACAAATACACAAATAACCAATTATTTTTCATCAAAGTTTTTTTTCACCAAATAAAATAACACAACATCATGAAAATAAAATAAAAAAGATCTAGATGAACTTTCTAATCTGATTAGCAAGTCATATTATAAAAACAAATTAAATAATTAAGAAGTAAAAGGGAATGCTACTAGGAAAACTTGATGGGTGGGAGGCTACCCACATTTGTAGCACACATTGGACAACACTCCTTGCAGCTTCATCTTCAGATGTTGGGCAGAGCACACAGTTAGACATGGGTTGAGCGATTGATACCCCTAATCTTGGGTTTGAGGAAAATGGGAGGTTTCAAAGGGCAAAGAAAAGGGATTTGATTGATGAACGGTAGAGAGACTGTCAAGATCAATTACATAACCCTCCCTCTTTTGTTCGTTGATAACAATTAAAGAGAAGAGAGGTAGAGAGGGAGACAAAAGCAGGTCCTCTTTTCCTAGTGGTTGAAGAACGGCGGAGTGGGGGTCTCTCCCATGTTCCTGATCTAAGGTTTTTCAAAAAGGGGCCAAAATCCAAAAATCCTCCTCCCTCTGGTTTGAGTTAGGGTTTGACAGGGGGTCTCTCGTGTTTTTTTTCTAGGCGAGGGATTTCTTCCCTTTGAAAGAAGCTCCCCCCTTAGATTGCTTAATCAGCCCCCCTCCTTTGCTTGGGGTTCGGGGTTTTTATTGATGAAGGGTAGGGGTTTCAACGGTCAGGGTAGTATCCAAGGTGCTACGCAGGGGGTGGTAACCGTTGGAGCAGAGTGAGTGAATCAACAAAGAAATGGAGGATGCAAAAGAGAGAAGAAGGGGAGAGAGAGAGAAGAAGGGGAGGCATGCGATTTAGGGTTTTCACCGAAAATGAAAGAAGCCTTTTGGCTTCTCTAGTTTGTAGGAGATAAGAAGGGGTTGGTTGGTTTGGGTAGGTTTAGTTTGGGTTTCGGGTTGGTTTAAGTGAACTGGTTCGAAAAATAATAATAATGATGATGATGATGATGATGATTTAATGTAAAAATAATAATAAATAAAATTAGTCAAATATGTTAATGTTAATAAATAAAGAAGTATATAAATAAAAAAATAATAATAATATAATAATAAATTAATTAATTAAAATTAAAATTAAAATACAACAGAAAATTAGGTGAATAATATTTTTGGAAAATAAAATACTATAATAATAGATATGGTGGTTGGACCAAATGAAAGAGATGAGTGGTTAGGGGTTCAACTGATAAGGGTTGGCTAGATTGGTTCTTGGTGGATTGCGGAAAATGTATGAAGACTACTTTGCCCGTCTACTAATATGAAGAGAAGTGTCGGAACCAAGAATTGCACCAAAATTAGGTGCTTACACCCTCCATGTAGTTTTCTCACTTATTAAATGTGTCTTAATAAGGGGA
>JAOXJP010045356.1:0-16236 GCA_025762735.1 Platanus orientalis
ATATATATATATATATATATATATATATATATATGAATTCGAAGAAGGGAAAATTTATTTTGTAGCTTTTATTTTTTACGAAGTAGATGTTCTGTCCAAGATTTGGCATCTAGGACACCAGGTGATTTCACATGGAATAAAATGGGTAGGGGTTAGATGAAATTCAAATTCAAATTCCCACCCATTTTATTCCAAATGAAGTCACTTGGTGCCTTGGACACCATCACGTGTCAACCAATAGCACGCCTACATGGGCCTATGTCAACACAGATAATCATTCGTTTTTTTATAGCATGAACAAAAACTTGGGTTGTTGGGATTTTGTGCTCCCCCTAAAGTGTATCTAATCTACTCTCTGCATGTAAGGAGATACATCACTTTGAAAAGTGGTTTATACTTTTCGCAGAGAGACTTTTCTACGCTCGACATAGGCAAATGCCTAGGTCAAAGGGTGGCCACATCAATGTTAGAAGTGATTTACACATGCCCCCAAAAAGTGAAAATCACTTTTGGCACTGATATTTCCGCTGCTTGACCATCGGCGGACGTGCAGGTTAGGGGTCAGCGTATAAAATCCTCACCCTACTTTTTGTTTTTGAGGAGGGTGTAAATTACTTCTTGATGTGATGTGTACCTTATACATAAGAGCATTTTAGGGGCACTTTTGGAGGGAGGACAAAATCCACAGGGATTTTTGTCTTTATAAAATGAATTGTTTAGCACATATATGAAATGAATTCGTAGAAAGGGAACTTATTTTTATAGCATTTTTTCCCCTTTTATAGCATGAACAAAAACATGGAATATTTTGTTTTTTAAACATGGGGTTTGTTTTGTCTTTTTGCATGTAATTCATGCTACAAAAAACTACAAAAATTATTTCCTACGTCTGACTACCCACAGAAAAAGCCCCTTTCATCAATTACGCCCCCCCACCCCAATCCTCTCTCCTCTCCTCTGCGTGCTCTCTCGTCTTTTTCTCATCATCAGAAATTTTTTGATCCCATTATTTCGTGTTCTCCCCTGTAACCGCATCACAGTCCAACGCTGACCGATTAAAAAAATGGCGGGCTTCAAATTTTGGGAACTAACCTAGGTCGGGTATTGGGTACGTTAAACAATCCAAAGTTCCCAACACCGACGAGCAGCGACAGTTTCTCCCTTATAACCACCGGCGACCATCGACAGTTTCTCCCTTATAACCACCGGCGACCATCACCCAAGAGTGCCCTGTAATCACCGGCGACGTTAAATCTTAGGAGAAGAAGCTGAAACCACCGGCGACCAAGATTGGCAGAGGAAAAAGGTAAACCTTTTTTTTTTTGTTCCATTGCATTCTCCTTACTCACCGGCGACCACCACAGACGACCCACTGGTTGTTACATAACTTTTTTCTTATCATCTGAATCTCGCATATCCATAATCAAATTATTGTTGAAATGGGCATTAAGCATCATCTATGGTATGGGCCTGCCGCTTTCCATGACAATTGCTTCAAGTCTACATAACGATAATGGTTTCATCTACTACCATCACTTTCAATTAATTAGTTTTTAAAACATGGGCAATAAGCCAAATAAGGCTAGTTATATGCCAACAGCTTCCACACCAGATTGGGTTTCTTTTAAATCGGTAACAAAATACTATAGCAGATATATAAGAAAAGAAGGCCAAGGGATTCAACAGGACTTAATTTTTCACCTTCTGGATTGAAACAATCCACATTCTTGCAAATTTGCAGTGGTTCATGACTAATTAAGAAGTAAATTAGCCAACTCTTCAAAATCCTAAGGTATTAGAAGAGTTATGAGTTAATATTAATATACTTAATATATTTTAGTACTCTCCCAAACGAATGACTCTCCTGAAAAACACCAATACAAGGGAGCCAGGTATGAATTCACAGGATCACACACGTGTATGAAGAGAATAATTGAATCCACGGGGAGATTCAGCCATGTGTCTGAAATAAGAAGTTTGTGCTGGGAAGAAATCTAGAGGGCCTGTGCTTGAGGATTGAATATCTCTAGTCTAATTAGAGGGATATCACCCTTGAGCCAATCAATGCAAGATAGCAGCATAAAAAAGGTGGTTAGTAAATACATATATAGGTCAAAGGAGGGTGTTATAGTAAATACACAGTTAATGTGTACAGCTTATTTATCAAAGTACTCTTTGTTATAGACATTGTATTACTTGCTGTTTAGGTACTGGCGGGATATCTTTCCATTCACACTGGAGGTGAATCGAATCTTGCCTAGAGACCCATTCCCATCATCGCCATTCTCATATATAACTTAAACAGAAGTTGAAAAAGTGCAGCTCATGGAGACCATGGCTGTTCTTTTATGGGTGCTGATATCTACATTTTTCGCTCTATTATTGGTATTTGTTTCGGTTGTGATCAATATGAGGAGGAACAGGAAAAGAGCTGTTGGGTTCTTCCACCCATACACCAATGATGGTGGAGGTGGAGAGCGGGTGCTATGGTGTGCAGTGAAAGCCATCCAAGAAGAAAACCCAAATCTTGATTGTGTCATCTACACTGGTGATCATGATGCTTCTCCAGAAAGCTTGATGGGTCGAGCCATCGATCGATTCGGGGTCAAGCTCCTTTTCCCACCTCAGGTAACTTCACAAGAAGATAGATGTCTTTCCTTATTTATTTATTTAATTATTTTCTTTGTTGTTCCCATTGGTTTATTTTATTTTTTGGATTGTAACACTTTTTTTTTCTTACAAAACACTTTTGTTGTATCTAGTTTGACTATTTTATTGTTACTGAAATGGGAATTTAGTTAATTACGCTTTATTTAGGGTTATAATTATGGTACTACTTAATGTTCCCTGATAATTGGGTTTGTATGATTTTAAGTCTGTGGGTATTGTACCACAGACCTGGGTTCAGAACCCATCTTCACCTATAATTACCTATTAAAAAAAAGCTTCGTACTTTTTTAATAACAGACTGGTAATCCACACCAACTAATCATGGCATTAGTGACTATGTCCACAATCAATGATCATAACATGATATACAAATCATTGAAAGAAAAATATGTTTTCTAGAATTTCAATTGATTGTTGCACATGCATGTCTGGTTTTAATCAGATCACAAGGTCTGGCATTCAACTTGAGTACCAGAATGCCTTACAAATTGTAAGTTGATTATGCTCGTGAGCTACAGAATCAGATTCTAGAATTATGGAGAATAGTACTTGTTTGTGGGCTATTTTGCTATGATTACCTACAAGTGCTCCCATGTTTTTCAAATTTATATGTTGTTGGTTGATTGGGTAGGGGGATGATATTACTATTGCAGCCTTATAGATATCATTTGGAGGTAATTGGTGTGAATCAGTTGGGTCCAGTTCAAGATATTTGTTGCAGTTTTAAGAATTCTACTTTTTGATGAACTGTTAGTATGTGATTCAGTTTGAATATGGCATGGCCTAGAACATATGTTGTATTTTGAGGTGCCTAAGTGTTCTATGATAGATTATGAGATGCAACAAAATCCGTATGCTGTCTTCTCGGGGGAGCAGTTAGTCTGAGATCAAACGTTCCATTGCACATACTGATACTTTTTGTTTTTCAAATTCTGTTTCACTCAATAATCCTCTGAAGTTTTAACTAAAAGAAATATAAAAACTCTGAACTCTATTATTTGGAATTGGAATCTGTTGCCAACTGAGACACGAATGTAGGAGGTTTTTCGTTTAATAGTTACTCTTTAGTCATGAGGCGTCAATTCATTTAGTTTCTCCATCTTTTTGTCTGCCATTCTTTTGATCTACAATTCATAATTTTTCTTTAAAATTAAATGCATAACTAGATTAATGAAAGTAATTAAAATTCTCTTCATATTATCATTTTAGAAGAGTACCTTGATATTTTTTTTTAAGGAGCTGTTCTAGGTTTCATGCTTTACAGTCCAAAAAGAAAGCATATAAGTTAAATGATGATCAGGCAGAAGACAGAGGTCAGTGATGTCTGATACCATGACAGAAATCAAATGAGAGAAAAGATATTTGGTTAAATGAAACCAGAGACCTACTGTGCTATTTATATTAATGCCTGAGAATATTCTTAATTTAAAGTTTGTTACAATTTAGAAACAAAAAGCAAAATGCTAATATGTATCACACTACTATAGAATGCTAACATAGGTTCCACCTTTACTTTCAAATCCTCACAATCCACTATTCCTATAACTACAGTGACTGTGTCTTGGTGGCAAGCAACCTAAGATGAATTAATGATAGGTAGGGAAATGACTGAGATTTCCACTATCATCGAGGCAGCTAGTGTGGATTTATTGCAGCTGACCTCTTTGACATGTTGCTCTCAAGGAATAATCTCAGGCTTGTGTCCGGCATTGGTACTTTTTAAGTTCATCAACCAATAAATCATTTGTACAGCAACCAATGCATTAATACTTCACCCAACAACAGAATAAGTAAATAAATGATTAATACTATTTAGCACTGACTGTCAAACTAAATGTAGGATCCATTTGAAATTTAATTAATAAAAGTGGGTTTATTTAGGACTGGTTGACAGCCACTTTAGAAGAGGTGTAAGAGTACTAATTCAAGTAGGACTTGGATTAAAGAATTATAAATAGATGGCTTCTATAGGTTGGAATCAGTTTTGAGAATAATGAAATCAAGTTTATTTGGGGTTTTAGAGAATCCAACAAATGGATGTCTCCAAGGGTGGTAAGATCTCCACCTTTTTCTCTCTCTTCTTCTCCCCCTTCTCTATCATACTTGACAGTCTCTTCTCTTCTTCTTTCTTCTTCTCTTCTCTTCTTGATTTCTTTCCCTAAATTCTTGCTGATTTCTATTCTTATCCCATTGTTCTTGCAGTTTTAATTCAAGATTCTTGTTTTCTTGAAGTTCTTGGGTTTAAAAACTTGCAGGCGGCAAATCTTTATCATCCCCTTCTATTTTTTACCCAAGAAAACCTAGTTACCATCAACCCCATCCAAGAATTCTTCAAGAACCTATTCCAACCCTGTTGGCAGTCCAAGAATCGTTCTTTTTCTTGTTCTTTTCAAGAAAACATCAAAGAAGGTAATCCATACCCTGTGGCTGGTAAATCCCATCAGTCCTCTTAATTTTGACTGGTCAATACCCAAGACCCAGTCCTAGATACTCTTATGGCAGCCCCAAAACCCTCCCTTTTGTTCCCTAATTTCCTGGACAGTCATCCCTAGAAAGTAGGTACCTTGCAGCACCCCATATTACCCAAGTTGTTCTGTTCTTTAACAGCAGATCAAATCCCCCACTAATTGAGCCCATTGACTCTTCTTGATTTCCCATCAAATCAACCATTGCTTACCTTCTTCTTTATCCACCTGACCTATCCTATCCTTCCTGTTATCCCTTCTTTCTTCTTGATCCCATCAATCCCTTCTGTACTTGCTGAAAATTCCAGATTCTTTCTTCTCAAGAATCTAATTCTTGATCTCTAAAGGATTCTTGAATCCTCCCATCACCCCTCTTATTGTAGGGCCATTCATCTTGGCATCCTACATCAATTTGGAGGATTTTATTAGACTGCTAGGACCTTTTGAGCAGTGTAAGCACGAGGGTGCGGGTAGTTTGACAGTGAGAAGTTCACATTTTGGAAAATCTATGTACTTGACCCAACAGAAGAGGAAAATAAGAGAGGAAAAGGGGCAAGATGCAAGAGGTTGTTTGTTTCCCTGTTCGTTATTTTCTTTCCCTTACTCTTCATTTGTATTTTCTCCTCCTCCCACAGTTTGATGTAGCATGCATGTGAAAAGGCAATGCAAATAGAGATCCAAATTAATTAGTAGAAGCAATCATCATTTATAAGCAAGATTCATATGCTCTTCAAGTGCACTTCAAGATCAAAGATGAAGACAAGTAATGGATATAACCCAGATTTAAGAAGTGGTCATATAAAAGTCTGATCAGTAGTATCTTTAATGCCAAATATTATGTACTCACATTTAACTTATGGAGATTATCACACAATCAAATTAAGACTAAGGGGGTTGACGAACACACACTTTGAAAGAATATTGGGTATGTATAAAATATGGTCTGTCAAAGGGTTTCCGCCTTTCCGGTATGTTGTTATGCTCTCAGGCAGCAAGTATTTAACTGTGAGAGAGGGGTTTCTTCAGGTAGTATTGGATAAACTGTGGTGGGTATTAACTTAGGCTAATGAAAGTGGGAGAATGGGTGCTGTTAGGGAAAAGAAATGCCTGACAGGGGTATATTGGTGGTTTAACAGTAGTTGATAGGGAGGTTTTAGTTGCTGGCGGATGTAATACCTGTGTAAAGACTTCTAGCAGCAAGTAACTGAATGGTTCACCATGTTAATTCCAGAACTCCTTTTGAACAGCAGCAGCAACAGGAGTCAGATCAGCAACAATTACTTCAGATTGCTCTGAGGTCTCACTTTAATATTGATAGGATACAGTCACAGCAGCAAGCTATTCTTTCACTAAGGAATGCATACTGTAGGCAGCATCATGTGTAAAGTAATATTCAACATTCTGCTGGATTTATGAGGTAGCAATGGTATAATAACAACACTTGGATTTCTTAGATGGCTTCCAGAACATATGCTGCAGATTTATGATGGGAAAGAACACATAAATCTGATGAACAACAAATATATAAGAGGAATTTCAAGGGCCAACAGAATTATGAGTTATGTGATGGAGTAAAAACTGACCATAAGTTTTAGGACCTGATGGATGTAAGTTTTGATGGGGAAATTAATAAAAACTGGTGGAACAGCTATGACCGATTGATTAAGGTGGAAGAAGTGGGGTCCAAAACTGGAAAATTGGAAGAAAATGGATAATGGAGAGATGGATAACAAAATCTGGCAGCAATTCAAGGTAACTTAAAAAGAAAAGAAGATGGAGAAGAAAAAAATAGGAGAGGTGCTGATGTGAGGCAATCACCAGCCCTCACTTACCCTATAAATCACCATCCAAGGTCCCAAGTTTGCACCAAAACTTGAAGGAAAAGAGCCACTTGTGTGTGCAGCAAAAAACCAGTAATAACCTTCATCAAACTTCATTCAAAATTAAAGAGGGGTGGGTTTCTTTTAAAGCCCACAAGTTCTCTACGGTTTCCCTCCTTTTACATCAGCCAAAAAAAAAAAAAGTAAAAAGAATAAGAAACAAAGCCAAAATTGGTCCCTCTCTTGGAGTGGCTGACCAGCCCCATTAGATGGGTCTTATTACATAAGTCTTTTTATGCCCAAAAAAAAAAAAAAAACTCAATTGCTACCCATGTCCCTAACTTTGATAATTAACAAAACATAAAATAAAATAAAACAATAAAACTCTAATGAAGACCTACTAAACAGCAACATATGCACTCCTCTAAATGCCAACACATGTCCCTATTATGTGCTCTCACGAATGGACCCTATCAAGCCATGAAGGTGGGCCCCACATGCCTCCACATAGGAAATAGCTCTAAAAACCTCCAAATCTGCCCCAGACTGACATGTGGCCCTCTCTGATCATCCTATTCGATCCAAAGGATCAAGGGAACCTTTCTCCTATGCTGGTACACATTGGGACTGCCATGTGGTATGATGTCCTCATGATAGTTCCACCCATGTTCCTCTCTATTTATTTTAGTTTAGAATCACTTTGATGAAAGGGCATTAATTCTCCTTTAAGTGAAGCATCATCATAAGAGCAAGGGTATTTTGTAGAAAACTTAACTAGGGCACCATGCTAATGCCAAAAAGCATTCACATGACTCAGCTTCGGCTATTGATAGAGATTGTCTTGAGATTTTTTCCCTTCTAGTAGCTGGGGGTGATACCAGGATCATATATTAGCCACGCAACAGCCGAAAAGGTAACTTGATAGTCTCTTAGAGCCTTGGGTTGAATAAACTTGGCAGCGAAGATTTCTTTTTTAAGTATTTTCTTTTATTTATTTGTTTTTTTTTTTTTTCTTCTGCTGCATAGGTGGCACCTTAACTCTTAATTCTTAGAGGATAAAGTTTGCAAGGAACTTCATTTGGTACCAAAGGCATGCCGATCATTCAGACCATTTGCTTACATATATTATTTATATGTGAGATTTTTTCATGGCTTGTATATCTGATGATCTGAGTCATATGACACCCTCAGATTGTAAGAGTCCAAAAATCTAGAGTGGGAAATCCCAAACACATGGAAGAGAGGGTGTCCCATTGATGGGCCACAAAGGGAACTGGATTTTGTGTGTTAGTTGTTTCAGATGTGTGAAATGAAAATAAAAATGGAAAATGTTGTGTAAGTTTGTTTCTTGTTTAATTTTTGTAATTAGGGATGTTTCATTCATTCAACATTAGCACATATTGTTAACTTGCTTTTTGTTGTGAAAATTGCATTTTGTTGTGCTTTCTTCATTTGATTTCTTATCATCTCACTATGTTTATCTACCATGGCTGGTTGTCAGGTGGTGCATTTGTATAAAAGGAAGTGGGTTGAAGAAAGCACCTATCCACACTTCACTATGATTGGACAAAGTTTTGGTTCTATCTATCTCTCATGGGAAGCTCTGTGCAAATTTACCCCTTTATTTTACCTTGACACGAGCGGATATGCTTTTACATATCCCCTTGCCCAGCTGTTTGGGTGCAAAGTTATTTGCTATACGCATTACCCAACGATCAGCTCAGACATGGTTTCTCGTGTTCGGCAACAGAGTTCGATGTATAACAATGATACTTTGATTGCACACAGGTATGGCTGCTTAACAATTATGGAACATTTGGTTTTTTATGGTCTAGTTTTATGAGTTTCATAAGGAGGAATCTCGAGTTGGTGGTAAAATGGGAACACTAGTGGCTACTTACCATCACTTTTAAGGGGACACACCATCTATTTGTATCAGCAAGGAAACATGCTAGCTTTGATTTTAAACATCTAATCAGATTTGTGTTTAGGATCCTCTAACTGATCAATTCTTTGTGTAGGAGATCTTCCTTGGGTTACAGGGGTACAAGTACACCATTTGGAGAGCATTTTTATGGTCTCCAAAATGGGTACCGTGGTAGTAATATTAATTAGTGCTCATACTGGTGATAGGCTGCGCGTATATCTTCAGTAATTCACCAGATGGTTGTTAGTTTCATTACGTAGATGATTATATATTGGGTTTTTCCACATTTCTTTGTATGTCTATTGATTCTATTCCATTCTGATGTGGCTCCTCACAATTTCTTCTCTTGTGGTAGCATTTGGCTTTCTCGGTGCAAGGTCATCTATTACATATTCTTTAGCTGGATGTATGGGATTGTGGGCTCATATGCACACCTTGCAATGGTCAATTCTTCATGGACTCAGTCTCATATAGAGAAGCTCTGGAAGATCTCTAACCGGACTAAGAGGGTTTATCCTCCTTGTGATACTTCAGGCCTTCAGGTTTGCTAACCCTTGTTTCTTGTGTTAAGAAAAATATCATGGCAATAGTTTACTGTGTTCTTTTTTTCCATTGACATTAGATCTTGTCTTTTAACTGACCCTCTTGTCTTCTTTCAAAACAGTGTAATCATATATATATATATATATATATATATATATATATATATATATGTATATGTGTGTGTGTGTGTGTGTGTGTGTGTATACAACTTCTCACATTGAAAATCCTGTATCTTTTTGAAGTAGGAAAAGTTGAAGAAACTTTTTTTTTTTTTTTTGGTGCTAAAAGGTTCTCCATCTTCTTTATTCTCTGATTGATCTCCAGTAAACTACCATAGATCCAACTAATTTAGTCTAATGCACTTCTCATCCAAGTATAGAACCACTGATTGTGATGAAGGACTGGAGTCATTAAGGAGTTTGCATTTGGCTACCATCAGTAATATGACATCCTTCTTAGAGCAAAATAGGAAAGATCATCATAGAAAATCTTTATGGTCATCTTTCCTGTTTTGGAGACCCTAAGAATTCAAGAGCTGGCTCAATGAGGGAGGCATGAGTTGATCTCAGAAAGGGAGTACCTATTTCAAAATTTTGATGGAGTCTATTATGTCTAGAATTACAATATGGTAAATTCTAGGACCCTGAAATAGTTAAATCACTGTTGTGGCTTCTTTGCACAAAGTAGCTGCTCATGAGACTCGAACCTGTGTTTTCACGCTGGCAGCCCGAGCCACTACCATTGCACCAAAACAATGACCCTGAAATAGTTAAATCACTGTTGAAAAAAAAAAAAACATATATAGCACAACTAAAAATGAAAACCCTCAGTCCTCAGTATCTCCACAGGAATTGGTCCTTAGCCTCCTAGGAGAAGAAAGGTATAATTGTCTGCTCCTAGGAAGTCCATTAACTAAGAAAGGTCTAGGTCAAGGGTTAAGTGTGTAGATTCCCCTTGGGTTGGGGATGAGGAGATGTTGGAGGAGTTTTGTTCGGTGGTGGATAAGTTGGTATCAAATTAAAACCATTAAAATCAGATGTGAATGTAGGTATTCATGATATGCATGAGGAATTAATGCAAGTAGGGATCATAGGCAGATTACCACAAAGCAATAAATAGGCAGAAACAAGATTCTTACTCATCAATCATGTCCACTTAGAATCCCAGTCAAAAGTTAGGTTATGATTTAACTCTTATTTATGCCAAGTTCTAGAAATTATAAAGATCAAAATAGGGTTAAATGCAAGTTCTGTCCTATTATTAGATCAAGAACCAACACTTTAATTCAGTATAAAGAACCTTAAAGTTCTCATCTAAAAAATAGGCAGCAGGTTTCCAATATGAAAGTGATATTAGCAGGTTATATAAGGTATCAATGCTTCAAATAACATGAGATAGCAGGTAATATAATATAGAAGTAATATCAGCAGGTTATACAAGTATCCCTCAATGCCATGACTCAAGACAGCACCCAGGTTGGTGTCAAATCAATGAGCAGCAGGTTAAAACAGGTCCAGAAACATATAAATACGAGGACTAACCAGAGTATACAACCTGCAGGGGTAAGATTTATGGTTTAATTACTTTAATACAAGGTTCAGCCTTGGTTCCAATGAATAGGGGTTATGACAGCAGGTCTGCATGATGAGGAATACAGTTTCCCTTTTAGTCTACAGGATTAGGATCTAAACCAGGTCCCGTAGAACCATAGAAAGCAAGGAAACATTAAGATTTCTGGTTGAGGCAATAGAGGACTATCTGATAGTGGGTTAGGAACTGCCCGTAGGGTTTAAAGTAGGGTGGGATTTGGGTTTTAGAGTTTGGTTCAGGTCTGGTAGAGGTTAGGGCCGCCGCAAGACTCCTTGGAGATGGGTTTTAGCTTTAGGTGGTGTGAAACCCAGGGAAAGTCCAAGCTGATGCAGCTGCACTCTGAAACCCTTTTTGTTTTTCGATAATTCACTCTGAAACCCTTTTGGATTGATTCTTTACTTCTTTCTCTAATTGGTCTTCAAGTTTGAGGATATTTGGGGTAACCCTAACTTCTTTCTTGAAACCCTAATCTCTTTCTTATACTTCCACAACATCATGTAGGGCCCATAAACCCGCAGGTTAGCAGCCCATCACTAGGCTATCCTGGCTCAGTAGGCCTCTTGCCAATATTGAAAAACAACATAAGAATCTCTTTTAATAAGCCAGTCACAGGTTTATGAGCCTAAAGCCAAGAACTCTCCAGTTTCTATTTAATCGATCAATGCCCCAATTACAAGAGTTTCCCCCCTTTAAATAACCATAACCCCTTCTAAAGACATACATGTTGACACCCCCCCTCCTAAATCTCAAACAAATCGATTAGCAAATCTCTTCCCTTCTAGAAACTATTACAAAGGCCAATTCCCAAAATACCCAAAATCAAAAATTATAATACGCCCCACGTCCTAACCTAATAAAACATAAAATAAACACTGAAAAATACAAGAAAATAACAAATAAAACCTAGAAAATAGAACACTAGTGTAACTCTAAGCATGTGCCACAAGCCCCAACAAGGGATGCTCCATGTGGGCCCCACATGGCTGATGTAGGTGGGCCCCACGCAACTGCTCTACCCAAACCAAGGTTCCTTCTTCTATGTTGGTACACCTTAGTAGGTGTATCACAACCTCTGATGTCCACATCACGTGAAAGAGGATTTCAACACAAATCTAAACAAAAAAGTTGGGGTGTGAGGAGAGAACTAGATAATATTTCATGTGCAATAAACTAGAGCATAGCCAACAGAAGGAGAACAATCAGGGGACCTAGGGAAAACAAAGGGAATAGGGAGGAGGGAACCCAGAATTGTTAAAGTTGGATTGTATAATCATGAGTTTGTGATGAGGAACTAGGGTTTTGTGGAGAAGAAGAGGAGGCATACATGCTAAATTTGTGTGAGAGATCTCTACACTTAATTTATATATACTCAATATTGATTTTATACCTTATGTAATAGTATACTGTATAATATATAAATACAATTATAGCATGAATAAAGACCAAAATACTCCTCCATTTGTTTATACATCATATACACCTACTGGCGTAGGTAGTCTGTAAACTTTAACAAGAATAAGAACAATGAGGAAAAACAAGAAAGAAAGCCAGACGTTACACTGGGAAAACTCAACCAGCTTAAACATACAATAAATCCACAAAATGTGTGGAACAATTTCTTCGGAGGGAATTTACAAAGAAAATCCCTTCTTATAGCCCAACGTGCCTGGCTTATCTAGATATAGAATCATTTCTAAACTTTTGGTAATAAAAATAACTACTAATAAACCACCCTTATACAAAGATAAGGACTACCTGAACAAATACTATTGCTGTTTGATTCTAATTAAAACACTACAATCCTATTACAAGTAAAATTTTGACCCAGAAGTAGAAACAAATAATCTTTATTAGGTACGTAGTGTTTGGCCTACTCTTGATGGTCCCCACTTCCTTTGGCTACCCAATTTGACATGTTTAGATCAGTGGTCCCCACCTTTATATTAATCCGATTTGGGCTGCATCAGTCACCCCGGGTGGGTAAAAAACTCACCCTAGAGTTTTAGTCCAGTTCAACCTTTTTGTCAATGATGATACTGGATGGAGAATGGTGGCCACAAGGACCTCTACATTAGTTTTAGATCTTCTACTTGACCTTTCCATAGATACTGCCTTGTAAAAGGAAACATGTTCACATTTCCCAACCTTCCTAGAATTCATTATCTGACCCCATTCTCCTTCAAAAATCTGAATGGAGATTGTCCTATGCTGATCGTGGTTGGTGGTTTGTGATTTCTTTGATGAGATGACAATGTTCATCACCCCACTAACGGTCTCAGATACATTGCAGGAAGCAACTGCAATTGGGTAATCGTGCTTGTTGGGTCAGATACGTCGCCCAATCTTATCTTTTTGGTAATCTACATCTATAGTAGAACCATTTTCAAGTTTTACAGTAACCACACATCCATCAGAACCAGCTTTTATGTTTTTGATATCAATGCCCTTCTAGAATTTGACTCCCATCTTCTTGATAGAGTTCTTTATATCTTCGAGCAAGAAGAGTAAACAATTTTGACCGTAAGAGATTCTCTGGAAATATGACCATTGTATCAAGTTTCCAACCAACAACTGCAGTAGCTACTTCCCTTAGATCGGCAACACTGCACCTTACCTGTTCACCACGATATTCAAGAACCATTTCTCCTTCCTGAATGTTTTACCATGCAAAGAGGTCCCGTCCATGAGTTCCAGATGTAGGCAGACCCCATCATTTTAAGTTTTCTGTAAGTGGTAAAGGCGTTCCGTGAATGTTGAGAAAGATTTAGGGTCCTTTTTTTCCTGCCTATATGTATTCAAGGATTCTATCACTTCCAAAGGATGATGACAGGGCCCTATTACTTGGTGAGCTATTGCCTCTTCTCAGTCTTATTTTTTGATCTTTTAAAGATTCGGCACCTTGCAGAAGATGATGGCTCAGCTTGATTGGTTTCTGAGATTGAATCTTCTATAATTTCTATTCTGTTAGATGAAACTAGCCTTGAACCCGTCTGCTTCTCATTCTTAAGAAAGCTTTTGGTAGAGAAAACCCCTAATTGTGTATCTATGACTA
The DNA here is from genome assembly GCA_025762735.1 of Platanus orientalis. NCBI lineage: Eukaryota > Viridiplantae > Streptophyta > Magnoliopsida > Proteales > Platanaceae > Platanus > Platanus orientalis. The sequence continues at coordinate 14,068 of JAOXJP010045356.1, forward strand.
AAACATTATCTGGGTTTGAAATACACAATTTGAGACCATTTTGTAACCTGTCTCCCGTTTCCTTCCAAGTAGTGCAACTCCATGTGGCATCCCACCCTCGATGCACACACTTCATGATAATAAGTGAAACACTTGCAACATTGTGTGTAGGAACCATGCATTTGCCTACAGATCATGCAAACCTTTACAAAAGAATTTTGAAGGGATTTTCAAGATTCCAACGGCAGGCTCTATCTTTTCATCACTTAGAAACTTCAGGTTGAAACCAAGCACGTGAACCGACATACATCCACATCAGATGGCTTCAGAGCATCCCTTTTTACAGGACAAAAGCAACACTCCTGCATGACATCAGGTGTTTCGCATGCTTTGCAAGTGAAATTATGAACATTTTTTTTTTCATTCCAGAGCATTCCTGGTGCATTGCTATGTGACATTCCATCACATCCCCAACTTCTAAATAATAATATCTCGTAACTTCATTCCTCTCAAATTTAGAAACCCGTCTTCTTTCCTTTCCTCACAACTAGTGCTGTTTTCCTAACATTTCAGTTGAGTTATTTTCACGCACCCACCTTCAACCAAAATCTCCTAAATATCCAGATCAGGCTTGGGATTCGTATATCCATCTTCACCAATGGGCTTCTCTTTATTTTTGACAAAAAAGCAAACTCTTCATCCCTTGCAACTCTTCATCATTGTAAACGGGCTTATCGTAAACCCATTTTAAACGGCTCTCTGCAAGGAGCTCGTGTATAAAATGGTATTTTAAAAACCTCATCCTCCTCATATTCTTTCAAAGCTGAGCATTTGAGTAGTGTGATGTGTTGTGTAAGGTCTTCAATCTACTTCCTCAATTGTTCAAGCTCTTTTTGTTGTGGGTAAGACATATAACCTAGGCTTTGATACCAACTGGTGCAGGCTATCTATAAACCCTAACAAGAACAAGAAGAACAATGAGGAAAAACAAGAAAGAAAATCGGGTGTTACACTAGAAAAACTCAACCAGCTTAAATGACCAATAAATCTATGAATGTGTGGAGCAATTTCTTTACCTCATTCTTCAAAAATTCCCTCTTGGATTTACAAAGAATATCCCTTCTTATAGCCCAACGTGCCTAGCTTATCTAGATATAGAATCATTCCTAAACTTTTAGTAATAAAAATAAGTTAAATAACTACTACTAATAACCATCCTTCCTTATCCAAAGATAAGGACTACCTAAATAAATAGCTCTTTGATTCTAATTGAAACAATAGAATCCTATTGCAAATAAAATTTTGACTTAGAAGTCTTTGACCTACTCTTGACGGTTCCCACTCCCTTGGGTTGCATCACCTACACTCTGATGCAGGACAAGGGAGTAAATACCAAAAATTGATATAGAGTAATTCCAAAGCCCTCAAATAATGGTTAGATTTAAAGTGTGGAAGCAAAAGTTTTCAAGACTTGAATTTAGCACTTCAAGTAGCCCCAAAATAAGAAAAAATTGATAATAGAATTGTAGAAATAGAGTTTAGAAGAATATAGAATGAAAAGAAGAAAGAAGGAAAAAGAGCCTCAAAAGGGTATTTTTGTAATTTTGGACAGAAAATCGAAAATTATCAAAATGCCTCTCTGATGCGTCAAAAAATGCTGAAATTTTTATGGTCGTTTCTGACGTGTGACAAGGTTCTACAGTTAAAATTTCATGAAATTCTGATAAGATTTGATGGGTCAAATCCAAGAATTTCAAAAAAAGTGAAGGTACTTAAATGGAGGTTTCAAGAGAAGAAAAAAGAAGAAGAAAAAGAAAAAAAAAAAAAGAATAATGACAGAAATAATGAGAAGAGAATAGTTTAGAAAAGAAAGAGAAAATTATGAAAAAATTAAGAGATAAAGGAAAATAATAGAGATATACCTTAACAAGAGAGAAGGGAGTTTGTGGCTACATTTATGGAAGAAGAAGAAAGAGGGGAGCCATGAGTGGCATCAACTCTTAGAGAAGAAGAACATGACTACAGCCGCACCTTGGGAACACCAAAATATTCAAAAACAAATTTATTCTTCACTACTCAATTATGGGGGAGGGGTTGACTTTAAATAAACTTAAAACTTGCCAAAATTAGAAACTTCCTAAAATTCTAAACTTGCTAGCCAAGTTTTCTAAAAACATAACTTTCTAAAAA
>JAOXJP010045367.1:0-16236 GCA_025762735.1 Platanus orientalis
GAGCCAACCTTGAAGCTAGTACCATTGACTGATTTGAATTGAGCAAAGCTCGACTCAGCTTGGCTCATTGACACCTCTAGAACAACATATATCAAAATATATTTTCTGTCGATCACTTATTAAAGATTGTTTCAAGAGATGATGTGTGTGCTCTTATATTTTTTAATGTATGAGGTCTTATATTATGAAGTTACTCTTAGACATAGTACAAAATTTTGACTTTGAAAATTTTAGACATTTATTTTTTATTTTTTGAGAGGTAAAATTGAATTTATTGAAGAGAAAAGGCAATAAAGTATATAACAGAATCGGATCACCGGGTAGATGATGCCACACAAAAGATAAAAAAGAGAAAATAAGGAAAGAAAGATAGGGGGAAACCTTCTTTTCCAATATTGTTGAAATAAGACAGCTTATTTCCAAGGGGAGACTATCCCTGATATAAGCAGGGGCTAAAATGCAATCTAAAATATAAGTATAACAAATACAAGTTTCCAAGGGGAGACTATAACAACATTTTTTGTACTAATTTTTTTATTTTTTATTCTTAATCTTTTAGGTTTTAGCTTTCTTAGAGCTTTTTGGGCATTGTGATGGATCCACCGAGATAGGGCGAAGTGAGTATTTATATTGTTGGTTATTTTTATTTTTATCGAAATTTTTTTATTTTCTAATCATTTAATATCTGTGTTTTGTTTCTATGTTTCATGTATTCTAAAGAATTCTAAACAGACCAAGAAGAGAAGTAGGAGGCAGGATCTAGCTACCTTAGCTGTTGTCCTATCACAGGTTAATGAGGGCGTACAGATTTCCACCATCACAAACATCACATGACAGAGGGGTGGATCATGAGGCCCCTCCCCAAACAAAGAAGAAGACGAGGGGCCCCACCAGACTTGATAGTCCCTCAGTGCAGCGCATTCATAGGACTGGAATGCTAAGGGTCAAGGAGTTGGGAAGAACTTTGAAAAATTATTCTCCCAGCTAGGGGTCCTCATACGAGAGCGGATCCCTTTGAGTGTGGCTACCTGGTCCCACGTCCCGTAGCATCTAAAGGACGGAATATGGGCCTATGTTCAGGTATTAAATATATACATGTGTTGTATAATTTTTCAGCATAAATATTAATATTTTTTCTTTTTATTTTTAATAACTAATGATCTATTCTTAAATATGTGCATAAAAAATTTGAGCTGGATGATTGTTGGAGGGAGTATGTCATGTAGACTATGGGTAGATTATATCAGGGCCACAAAGCAAATATTATAGAGAAAATTAAAGAGACCGCAAAGAGTGATGCAGCCGAGGAGACTATGGGTTTGGAAAGTATGGGTAGAGCAGGTCATTATTGAGGATGTGCTACTCTACCGAGGTGATGGCACTCTTGATAGTGCTTATTTATCTAGAGATGCAATTGTTTGGCCATGAGAGTTCATCCAGCCAGACCATCAGTGACTTTTGCTGCAGATAATCATGTTATTTTCTGATTTATAACAATTCTGTAAACTATATAACTAATGACTATATAGTATATACTGCTAATAAAAGTTTTTCACTTCATTTTCCACTGAATGAGCTTTCTTCTGTGCAACAGAATGGTGTCAAAATTCTCATTTTCTCTTGCTACTAACTACTTTCTATGGTATGCAAGCAGAATACTGATGATGAAGACCATGAGTGGTGGATAGCTGTGAGCAGGGTTATATGCCCACCGCTTTTGACAACTTTAGTGCTAATGTGGCTGTGGATAGGAACATTGTCAACTTGGGACTGTGGGATACTGTTGGTACTGAGTTTGTTTACCCGTTTCTTCTAGGCTAGAGTTTCTTCTTTATTATTGGGTTTTTTCTTCTTCTTTTTCTCTTGCTTAATATGTAAGGTATTCGACCCTTCTTTTCACCTATTTTGTGTCATTTGGTTTTCAGGTGAAGATTATAGTTGGTTGAGGCCAGCAAGTTATAGAGGAGCGGACATATTTGTTCTGGCTTTCTCCTTGCTCAGCAGGGCAAGCTATGAAAATGTTTTTAAGAAGGCACTGATTCCAATGCTAGTGCCATTCTCCCTTTCTATCTTTTCCTCGTTTTTTACTCCTTTACTTTTATTTGGTTATCTCTGTATTTGGGTTATATTTGAAAAAGTGTGTCACCTTCATTTCAAATTAAAGTCTACAAGCTTGCCTGGTTTGAACTTTACTTGATTTGCTTATTCATTTGAGCTACTTTTAATTTTTGTGTCTTTGAACAAGTGGGTCCTTGTCCTTAATATCTTTTTTTTGATGGATAAGATTTGAAGTATTGCATTAATCACAAAAATTTACAAGCGAGTATATACTGTTTTCTCCAAAACCTGCTTTATAAGATCAAGAAACTCTATAGGAAATTCAGAGGCATCTTTGGCTGTCTAGTAATCTAGTTTGAAGGAATTGTATATGGTTGGACACTTAACATGGGGTGATTTATAGGCAAAATGGTCAATGATTGAGTTTTTTTTTTTTTTTTTACTTCTAAGAGTAATGTTGATCTTGCATTTATTGCATATTATAGAGTAATACTGATTGATCAGTGACTAACAATATCCCTTTGTTTAGATGGCTGATTTTTACACCTTGGAAACAAGGGCAGAGTTTAAAGAGCAAAAGAAAATTCTTCAGGACTTGCAAGATCGTTTGGCAGATGCAGTTCTTCAAATTATTGAAGGAGAAAAGCTACGTAAAAAGTTGCATATTACTATACTAGTAATACTCTTGCACTTGCAGTTTCTTTTGCAATAAGACATGTTAATTTACTCTTTTTTCACTGAACTCTCTCTAAATTGTAGGAGTTAAAAAGGAAATATCTGGGTATTCTGCAGAGTTTGACCTTTGTTACCAGATGCTGGTGCTGGAACAGAAATGACAGTTATTTCTTATCCTACGTCAACAGAGGTCCTCGGTCAGGGCATTGACTTATTGCAAAGTGGTAAATTCAAATTTGTCCATTTTTCCCCTTCTATGAAATGAATGTAACTGCATTTTTGGTTTTATAAATGATTTAATACTTGCGTTGTGCCTCATATTGATCTATCAAAATTAAATTTTGTACACCTGACAGGGCAACGACTTCCTTTTACATTTGATAAAATATTTACACACGAAGTGTGTCAACAGGATGCTTTTGTAGAAATCTCGCAGCTAGTACAGGGTGCCCTTGACGGTTACAAGGTGATTCCTTGTCCTTTTATATGTTGAGCATTTATTTTATTCCTTCTTTTCTTTTCGTCACCCCTGCTTCTATAGGTTTCAAGGTAAAATATCCAGGGGGTAAACTTCTCTTAAAGCTGAATCGTGTTTTGCGGCCTGGTGGTTAGTGTGGTCTGCAACTCCAGTGTACCAAAAACTCGGAGATGATGTGGAGATTTGGAAAGGTTGATTATGTTTTTTACCTAGTCTATGCATGTGTCTCAATGTGGTAGTGTTTGATTTTAACAACTTTGCTTTTTGTGGATTTGATGGCAGCCATGTCTGCATTGACAAAGTCAATGTGCTGGGATCTGGTTGTGATTAAAAAGGATAAAGTGAACAAATTGGGTGCAGCAATATATAGGAAACCTGCTTCCAATGAGTGCTACAAGAAAAGACCAGAAAATGAGCTTCCACTTTGCCAAGAATCTGATGATGCAAATGCAGCCTGGTGCCTTTTTTTACTTTTGCAGAGTAGATTTAGTTCATTTCCGCTAGTTAATTAATTAACTAGTGGCTCATTCGTTTCCACTTGTTAATTGATTCTTTTAGAGAGTAAACTTCTCTATAATGCATTTGTGTGCATAGGAATGTGCCACTACAGGCGTGTATGCACAAGGTTCCTGTAGATGCATCAGAACGTGGGTCTCAATGGCCAGAACAGTGGCCAATAAGGCTGGAGAAATCACCTTACTGGTTGAAGAGTTCTCAGGTTGGAGTTTATGGAAAAACAACACCTGAGGATTTCACAGCAGATGGTGAGCTCTGGAAACGTGTTGTGACCAAGTCATATCTGAATGGGATGAGAATCAGCTAGTCATCCATAAGGAATGTCGTGGACATGAGAGCTGTTTATGGAGGGTAAGTAAAATGATCTTTGCTGGTCTCCTTGGGAAGCCTTCAATTTTTCAAAACATAAAACACATCTCTCTTAAAGTATATGGAAGATAATTAAAATGATCTTTAGTAGTATCCTTGGGTAGCGTTCATTTCTCTCCAAACAGACATAAAACACCTCTCTAGATAACTATATGTAACCTTTTTGTTCAAACATGAAATCTCTCTCTCTCCCCTCCCTGTTTGTATAAGATCGGCTTTTGTGATTGCAATCTTTATTTCTTGTGTTAATTATGCTTTTTCATGCCTGTCTTTCCAGTTTTGCTGCAGCTCTGAAAGACTTTAACTTGTGGGTGATGAATGTGGTTCCAATCGATTCACCTGATACACTTCCCATAATTTATGAACGGGGTCTGTTCGGGATGTATCATGACTGGTGTGAATCATTCAGCACCTATCCAAGATCTTATGGCCTTCTACATGCGTATCATCTCTTCTCCAAGCTCAGCAAGAGGTTTGTTATTTTCCCATTAGTATCTTAAAGTCTTGCAAAAAAAAAAATTCATCATCATTCTTGTTCATGGTGGTATTAATCATTCATCTCTGTATGCTTTTTTGATCCACAGATGTAATTTAGTGGCAGTGATTGTGGAGGTTGATCGGATTCTAAAGCCAGAAGGGAAACTGATTGTACGTGATAATATTGAGACGATTGCTGAGTTGGAGAACATGATGAGGTCTATGCAGTGGGAGATTCGTTTGACCTATCGAAGGACAAGGAGGGATTGCTGTGTGTGCAGAAGACCATGTGGCGGTCTAAAGAGCTAGAGACAATCCAGTCAGCCATTTAAGCAAGGCCCAGTTATTTTCCTTCATTTTTATTGTTGCCAAGCTGCAGAAATTAGGTATTCTTTGTTAGTGTTGCTTGGTCCCTAATTTTGATTTGTGATAATGGTAGTTCTCCTTAAGCCCACTTATTGTATCATTAGTGTTGCTAATTGTTCTTGTTAGACTCTTCTACTCATTGTTTTTGGTCCTTATATTGATTCTCTTTTGGGTGGGGTGTTGAGTTTTGATCGAAATCATGCAATTAGAACCGAGGGAAATCAATGCATTCTTTAAAGTATAAAGCCTGTACATTCCAAATGCTTGCCACGTTTACAGTAAATTTTGTGTGCAGTAGATTGTAGGAGTAATGACGAGGCTATCTATGCCATACATGTGGCACATATCCTCAGCTGTCTCCTTCCAGGTGTATGGTTTACAGGTTAAAAAAAAAACAGGTATAGACAGTGTATTTAGTACTCAGCTGTCTATAGTAAGTACTTTAGACTGTTTTCTAAACGCTGCATAAAGTTACTATAGCCAGCAGTTTGAAAATGGTGTCTATATGTCTCTATAGACTGTTTTCAAAACCTTGGGTAAAGTTCTCAATATAGAGAGTGTTTTGGAAATGCTGTATAAATGTATAAACGCTCTATACCTATTCTGCCAGCATTTTGAAAATACGGTATAAATGTTTTGACTTTTGCTGATGAAGCTCTATAGTTATAAACAAAATGCTGTAAAATGTCTTTTTTGTTGTGATTTGAGAACTGTTTTAGGGCACACATCAGTGCCAAAAAAGTGATTTGTACTTTTTGAGTGTTCCTTTCACTTTTGGCGATAATGTGAGCCCATGATTCAGGATGGACCTTGGTCATTCATAAGGGGTCACACCAAATCCTAAGCGCTTTTTTGGGTACAAATGTCTTCATTTGAAAACTTTTTTTTTTAATGATTTTAACCCTATACACACTAGGGCTGTCAACTATTTGCCTAAATATATATATATATATATATATTGATTAGTCTAATACACATTAAAAGAATAGAACTGTATACATACAATAATATAACTATATATTAATACCAAACCTTTATCTGGTTGAACTGTCGACCATCTTCATATCTATTAGTTACCAGATTATTATTTTCATAGTCGTCGTCATCTTTACATCCATTCTTGAATTAGCAAAGTAAAATTCTCTAATCTTCTTCTTCTCTAGGGTGTTCTAATCTTTGTTCTTATTGATGTTACTAACAGTTCCATCCCTTTTCACTTTTCTCCCTCGTCATATGTTTTTAGCCCTAAAATCTGTGTTACAATTCAAACCTTAATTTTATAATAGACAGAGTAATTAGATATATCTGGATTTGTATCCAATATTCAGTTAAACAAAACAAATATGAATACAAATCTTATTTTTAGATATATATCCGAATTCATATATGATATTCAATTAAGTAAATGAATATGAATACAGATATATCTATATTTGCTTCGTATTTGCTTTATATACACATTCCTATTGTACAGCCTGCCCTTTGTATGGGGACAGAAAAATTGGGTGTAGAAAACCCCTTTCAATTTCTTAATACTATTGTTGAAAACTCTCGTGCGTTCTCCAATAAAAAAATAAATAAAGAAATCCTACTCTAATGCTGCCTGGAAGTGGCATAAATACGTGCACTTGATGTAGAAGGAGTGTAGTTTACTTTAAAAGGAAACCACAAAAGATATAGCCATTTTAAAGAAGAAACAATATAAAACTTGGATCAATGCAATCCTCAACACCCAAAAACTAAGTATATCTAAATATAAGTTTTATAAAAAAATTCAAGTCTATTTTACAGCATATGTTAAGCCCCTTATATAGATAATGGAATGGGGAATCTATTTACAAAATTCATTAAGTAAACATTAAATACTTTTACAAAAAATAAGAAAATCCTTCTTTTCCTGTGACTAACTTTCTCCATCTTTAACTAAATTTTTCATTCCCAATCTAACAAGTTCATAAGACAAAAACCTTCATGTTCCAAAAAACTAACTTTACTTTTAAACTACAGATTAGCTCACTTTTTTTTTTCTTTGATAGGTAAATGGTTAATTTATTAGTAGGTGAAGACAGGGTTTGAACCCAAGTCTATGGTACGACTCCCACAGACTTTATCAACCCTAATGGTTAAAAAACAAGACAAAATGTTACTAAGGCGACATCTTCTTCTTCATTTCTTTCTTTTTTTGGTTTTGCTTTTGGACTGGATCTTGTATTTGTGGTTGTCGCTTATGATTGTGGATAGTTGGCTTTGTTTTAAAGTATTATTATTTGTAAAGAGTATTTAAAAGATTTTTTTTATAATGAAGGATCATTGCAGTTCTTGTGAGAGAATTGAAGAACAAAATTCAGATTAGATCTTCCCAACAAAAGTACCATATAAAGAGTGTGATTAAGATGATGATCACTAAAGGTATACAAGCTTTGCACATCTTCGCATAACCCAGGAATCAAGATATTAGGTGTAAGGCCTAAAAAGTTGGCAATTAGTAAGGTGTTATCTGATTCGGATTGGATTCGACTATTTAAGAATAATTTAAACAGAAAATATCAGAATGTGATCGAAACAACAAATCACATACCTCCAATTTATTTCTTACGTGTAGGGGAACTTCAGGACCACTCGTTTACAGCTCTTTTTTTTTTTCTATGGTGAAGAATCGTTTACAGCTCTTACTATTAAAAATAATGACATTCTGTTCTAGCCCTCGTCACTTATTAGTTGCCACTAAATCTTTCACAAATCCAATCAAATCCTTGAAGGAAGTCCCACCTTCCTTGATTGCATCCAGCGCTGCCTTACGCAGCTCCATTGCTCGCACCCTCCTCCCCTTGTCTTCCCCAACTGATTCTGCCACGGCCTTAGCCAATTCCCTCGAATTCGGAATGGTACCTGAGCCCTCGCACACCTTGATAGACACGCCCATGTCCTCCACCAACAGCCTCGCATTTATATATTGGTCGGCCGTCATCGGCCAGGCAAGCATTGGAACGCCCGCCACTATCCCCTCCAGCACCGAGTTCCACCCGCAGTGAGTCAAGAACGCTCCCACAGCTCGGTGTCCCAGTATCAAAACTTGAGGGGCCCACCCCCTAATCACAAGCCCCCTCCCCTCCACACGATCTTCAAGCCCTGCTGGGACCGAACCGAAGTTTCCCGCCCCGTGCCCAATAGTTGCCTCCTTTACACACCATACAAAACGAACCCCACTTAGTTCCAGACCCGCCGCCAGCGCTTCCATCTGCTCGTTAGTCAACACCGCCTGACTCCCAAAGCAAACGTAAACCACCGAGTGATCCTTGCACGCGTCGAGCCATGAGATGACGGAGCCGGCCGTAACGGTGGTGGATCCACCTCTCTCGGCGGCCCCCGTTGAATCATCACTCGGTGGAAGCAAGGGCCCCACAGCCCACACACGATGGTGTCCCAAATCCTCCTTCATATGGTTCAAGTACACGCCTTCCAACTCGGTGAACGAGTTGAAAACGATTCCCCAACTCGCAATGTTGTCAAGGAAGCTATCCCTGAGCAATTCCGAATCTGGGTGTCCCTGATTATAACTGCGGTAGATAGGGGAGAGATGGATCCATGGGTAAGTAGGGGAGTTAGGAACTGTGGAGAACGAGATGGGGAAATAAGGGTCGTTGGGATCATCTCTCTTGGGTAAGTCCCGCCACTGGCAGTTGATAAGGGCTAGCGTCAGTGCCCCGGACGGAGAGAAGACGATGCGAGGGATGCCGAGCTCGCAGGCGAGGTGGTGTGTCCACCCAAGAAAGAAATCAGAGAGAATCGCTGTAGGGGGAGAAGGACGAGAGCGGAACCAATGGAGGATAGGATCATAAAGTCCACGCATAGCCATCATCATAGCACGGAAGCCGCCGGCTGGAATGTCCTTGACGTTTTCTATGCCAGGGGGTAGAGAAGGGTGATTGGGGAAAGGTAAGACGAGGGTTTGGATGGAAGGATGTTTGGAGAGAAGTGGGTTTAGTATGTGGAGGTTTTTGGGGGTGATTAGTATTGTGATGGTTAAGTTCCGGAGGACTAGTTGGTGAGTGAGGTCAAGAAGGGGTAACATGTGTCCCTGCGCCGGATAAGGGAAGACTAGGATGTGCGCGCCACCGCCGGAGTTCAACATGGTTTCGGAGGACTTGGTTTGACAATGCCAATGGCCGATGGAGAAGATAAAGAGTATGTCCTAGAAAGAGGAAAGTAGCCAACCACCTAAACTTACGCGGAAAGAGGAGGTACAGTAGGTAAAGTTATCGCTACCAGAAAAGGGAAAAGAAAAATCAAGATTCATGACGTAATGGCATGCGTGGGTTCCGAATAGGCCGTCTCCACTTACTGACAATTGATCACCATGATTCGGCCTGAAATCATCTGGGAGCATCCTATACTTATACAATATATAAATTGTACAGGAGATGTCACATACCCAAAAGTGAATCTATGAGCGGCGTAAGATCTTTCCTTGTGGAAGCCATTTAAATGTGCTTCTAGACCTAAAATCAAAATCATGTAATTTTAAATATTCAAACCCTTTTATTTTGTCATCTTAAAGTTAAAATGGTAAGTTGATTTACCCAGATCGTTTCATGATCTGTTGTCTTCAAATGATTCACAACCTGGTAAATCAGCAAATTAAGAAAATCTCTTAATCAAGATTACGACAGGATTCTAAATAATGAGATATGTATAGTCAACAATCAGTTTATATTTTCCTTATATTTTGTTTGCCATTTTCAATTTGGTGAAGAGGTGTGTTGACTGTTCCATCATTTTCTTTAGCAGCCATCTTTTACTAATTCATCAAAATTCTGGAATCACAGCCCCATTCTTTGCTACACGTCCAACGTTGCCCACACATGTAGCCGCTTCAACTAAGACCCCTACCCTCATCCTTTGACTAAGATACACATACTCAATTGGACTCGACCACTATTTTTTAGTGGGACTAATGGCACCCCTAAAATCATTCATCACACCCTTCCTTTTTTTTCTTTTCTTCTTTTTTTTTCTCCTCAAACCTTCCCTATCTAAAATACCCTCACTATTTTCTACCCACACCCCCACCCCTCTCCTCTCCAGCGTCGGTGGCAACCCACCCCCTCCCCCTCCGGCGGCAACCCACTCCTTCCCCATCTCTCCGGAACCTCCCTCTCCCTCTCTCTCCTGCACTCCTCTCTCCCTCTTCCTCTTTCTCTCTTTCTCCCTCTCTCTTCAGCATCTCTCTCTCCCCCCTTTCTCTCTCCTCTCCCTCCATCTCTCTCTTCCTTTCCCTCTCCCTTCCTCTCTCTTCCTCTTCCTCTTTCTTCTTCTTCTTCCCCTATTTTTTTTTTTTTTTTTCTGATCGTTCGGAGGTGCAAGTCCGACCAAGGGCCCCCTTGCAAGAACGTGAAAATCCGAACGGGAGGGCACCAACTTGTTCGGGACTACACGTCCATGCAGGTGTCCTCCCACTTAGACCTTCACGTCCATGCAAGGGGGCCCTTGCCCCGACTTGCACCTCCAAACGGCAAAAACAAAACAGGGGAGAGAGAGAGAGAGAGAGAGAGAGAGAGAGAGACGGTGGGAGAAAGAGAGGGGTAGTTTGGGGAGAGGTAAAAAAGGAAAAAAAAAGGTGTAGTGAGTGGTTTTAGGAGTGTTATTAGTCTCACCCTTTTTTTTTCTTTTGGTAAAGGAGGCTGGACTACTTCTCATTGAAGTTTGAGTTAAATTTAGACATCCATATAGATATCTTATTGCACTTAAAACTCCTCTAAAACTTATCCAATGGGTTATAGATAGTCTTAGTAGGAGTTTGATATCTAAGTGGATTGAAACTCTTCCTAGAGAGCCTTTATAAGTATGGGTCTACCAAAAATAAGATTGCACTTTTGGAAAACTCTTTGGGGCTTTCATCTTCTCTCTTCTCTCTTTTTGTAAGGGTTTATGGTGTAAAAATTCTTTATCATTCTTGTAGTATTGTTGCTATGACAGGTATTGTTGTTCTACTCCAACAAATCAAGTTTCTTCATTTACGACATGGGTGAAAACACATTTCAACTACTGCTACATGATTGTCTCGGGAACGTGCATAATCCCTCCATATCTTTTTTGTTTATTTTTTAACACTTTCCAAATGCAAATTTGATGGATGAGCAAAACTTGGCAATTAGGATTTGTAAAGGTGTGAGTGCTAGTCTCAATTAATTTGGGTGACAATAATTTCAAAACAATGAAGAAATAAACTAAGAACACTACATATTTAAAATTGTCTACCGTACAAGATCATAGAGATCCATATTTTACAATCTTTATTTACTTTATTTTCATCAAACCTAAATAAAAATAAATAAATTTAAAAAGAAACAAGCAAGCAAATAAAAAATTTCTAAAGTTCTTTCTATGTAACCCTTTCATACCTTTTTATTAGGCCTTAAAAAGAGGAGTGCAAATGTTTTACTCCCTCGTACTCCCAAACACAAAGGCTGAGATATATAGATTTAAAACCATAAAAAGTTAAAAAAAATATATTGTTGTAAATTCAATGTTACACATTTACGAAAATATATGGGTTACAAAAAATAAAATACCATTTGTCTAATTTTCAAGTAGCTCAACCATGATTATAATTATAATAAACAAAACAACTCATAATATTTTAATCATGATATTCAATTAACCAGAAATATAAGCATGGAAATTAACCAAACACTAAATGAATTACAAACATACTTGGATGTCCTTGAAATCCAACAGAAATATACATACCTGCAAATCTAATAAGAATTTCAACTTGTGAGATTCGTTGGTGCCGCTCATGGTACTCCACTAACTACAAGAAAGTTGACTTTTTCACAAGTCTAAACTGTTGAAATGAGTATAAATAACTGTTGAAAAAAAGTATTTTTAACGGTAATAAGGCCATCGATACCCGTCAACGAAACACTATCGAAAAATAATCTATTTAACGGATTCTCTGCCCATTGATAAATGTTTTTTACATTTATCTATGGTGAAAGACTGTTGATATATAATTTAAGAGACCGTTGAAACATATAAACAAAGTATCGAGAATAATGCAGCTATTCTAATGGCCATTGGCCATTGAAACAAGTTGTTTTTTCAATGACAAGTTAAACATATATCATAAAATGTGATATTGATATATGTTTCAACAGTTTTTGACCGTCCATATTTTTCAATAGATAGAGACCGTTGAAATAAATTTTAATTTTTTAAAATAAAATAAAATCGGGTTTCTATTTGCATTCTCTAGAATATTATAATCTGGTTGAACATATAAACTGAAACAGAATTGTGCAACACTTAACATATGTATGAAATAACTCAAACCAAATAATCCAAAAACAAAATACAATCCAAGTATAGTAGAGTGCTTTAAAAATAATTTTTTGAGTGTTAAGTGATTAACAAACTCACCTACTAGTAATTTTAGGTAGAATCATCAAATTGGGTTGGAGTTTAGGGCATTTGACTCATCAACTTTGCTATCATAGAATCAAAATGACTGGTTTGTTATTTCAATTGTGTTTTGTTTTTCTAGCAAACTTTCAATTTTATTTACCTATGCCTCCAATGAATCGACCTTAGCATCAAATCTCTTTTATCACGAACAATAAATGTTTCAGATTTTTTCAAACATTGTTTGAGGTCACGAACAATAGATGAGGAGGAGCCCCATATTTCTTTAGTAGTGACACCGCCCCCATAACCACGAACGCATCCATGACGCTCATGACCAAACACCTCCACAAACATTTGATCTTCTGTCATTTCCAAGGACCTCTCAACAATTTGAGTAGTAATATTCATAAATGTCATCTGCATTAAAAGATAATGAAACAATGAAATAAACATATAAATAATAAAACAAACTAACTAATTATATGAGTATTTTTAGGGAATTTCATACCAATGTTTATTGTGTTGTTTCATTCATCATTTCCATTAGTTTGGTTACCTCAAATAATTGGACTTAGCTAAGTTCTTGTCCAGTTTTCTCTTTCTATAATTTGAATGAACAAAAAATAAATTTCTTACACAAAAACTTTAGATAGTTTGTTTTGTGAAGCATTCTTAATGATTATGTAACAAAATAATGAAAAATACTTTAATCTTGCTCAAAATTTAGAAGAAAAAAATACAAAATGAAAATTAAGATTCTTAATAGTCTATCATGTTATACCTCTTTCTTATTCCGTTGTTGAAAACTCTTTGATCATGTGGTGTGAATTATAAGATTTTTGGAACGATTCTCATTGTTTTTAGTGCACAATTCCTACGTTGAAGGAAGAGTATTATGTATAAATTAAATATAGTTAATATGCATGATTAAAAATGCAATTCTCAAAAAAGTCACAAATTAAGAATAAATGAAGAGTATTATGTATAAACTAAATAAAGTTAATATGCATGATTAAAAATGCAATTCTCAAAAAAGTCACAAATTAAGAATAAATTAATAATAAAGAAAGAGTAGTATGTATAAACTAAATATAGTTAATATGCATGATTAAAAATGCAATTCTCAAAAAAGTCACAAATTAATAATAAATTTCATGTACTGATATTTTTAGTCTGGGTTGCTCCATAAATCCATAAGATAGTTTCAATCATCCTCTGCCATGTTGAGTGGCACATTTGCTTGTGCCTCCTCAATATCACCAATGTATGATTTATATCATTTTAAATTTAGGGAGTTTTGATAATTTTTGTAGGATCTATTCATTTTTTTATCAAACCAAAGTCTCTCAACCCTCAACTATGAAGTGCTCCTAAAAATAGAGAATTAAAAAGGATTATGTAGTTCACCATGAAATAAATGTGTATTTCAAAATTCCATATACTACATACCAAGACATTTGTCAAATAGCTTTTTGTTTTTCTTTTCATGTGGTACTTCTCTCTAATCCTTGACTTGTAAAGGTACATTTTGCACATGCCTAATAAGGGTAGTATACTCTTATTTGAATAATTTGGAATAGTCCCCTATGGGTCTTCAGTTTTTCCATGTGATTGGAAATCTTTATCCATTAATTTTTTTTGCCAAATTCAAATTCCACGTAGGACCTCTCCCTTGCCTCTTCCTTATACATTATAAAAAAAATATTAACATACATATATGAATATGTATATGTGTGAATGACAACAAGGGAATACTAAAAGAAAAAAATAGAACCAACAAATAGACACATATATTTTCACTTTTATTAGTATTTCTATTTGTGTCGCCATTTTTGCTTATATCAGTATCTCTATTTGTGCCAACTCTGTTGTCTCTAGCTCTTTTATCCATAGATATGAATTCCTTGCATTGATCCAAATATAAATTATAAAAATTTGCATAAACAAATAAACTGATATCATCCAAATTGAAATTGAGAAACTAGTAGAAATCGAAGAACTACCTTGAGTATGATTAATTAACGAACAAGAATCTAAGATACATAAACAAGAAAACTAATATAATTCAAATTGAAACTAAGAAATTTGACATGAAATTTGAAAAACTAACTGGAGTATAACTAATTAATGAATAAGAATCTGAGATACATAAACAAGAAAAGTAAATTAAAAGTATAGATTTAAAAGAAAGTAAATATTCATAGATATAATCTCATGCATTGATTACAATCTTTTGTGAAAACAAAATACATTTATTTCAAAACATCTAATCAATTAGTCTCTACCAAAGTGACTAATATCATCCATGTCAACATCAACAATTATGCCTAGTATATCATTCCTATCCCATGTCACTATTTCATCATTATCATCTAATATGCTTGTAAAACTCATTTGATGATGACCATATGAAGCATTATGTTGATATGCTTCTTGAATATCATCTCCTTCCTTGTCATATTCTTTTTTCTCATCTGGAAGTGGCACATTGTAATAATCTCAAGTTTTTGTCTTTAATACAAAATGCCAAAGAGGATTTTTTATGTCCTTCGCATAGGAAACCTACTCTAATTGACATGCTAGCACAAATGGTTCATTGATCCTTAGTTTACATGTCATATTCACATAAAACCAACCATACTTATCTATACTAATTTCTTTACCAGGGTTGTCAACATCCTGAAATTCCAATATTTATCCTAGAGGGGGGGTGAATAGGATTATTAAAAATTCTTTTTATGTTGCCCCAATTACAATACCCTTTTGATTATATTATCTAGATGTTCAATTGTATTTGACTTGTGCTCATGGATATGAATATGTTTGATTGTTTTGTAAATGAGATTAATTCAATATGAATGATGCTTGATAATGTAACTTGACAAAATTAACAAGCAAACCACAAGCAATCACAAGTATACACAAGATGTATAGTGGTTCGGCACAACGGCCTACATCAACTCTCAATAGCTCAATATTGAGCTATATAATTTTATTAAGATTGAGGATAGTACAATCAAGGATAAAATTATCAAAATCCTATTATACTTGCCAATGCAAGCTACACCCGGTGTCTTCGATGGGTGAGGTCTAAAGTTTACTCTTTTGGTGTCTCTGGCGGAAGAGATTTGGGTGCACACTACTGATGTCTCTGGTGGTAGTGCTAAGTCTCTTGGTGTCTCCTGCGAGAGAGGTCTAAATAACTTTAATAAAAAAATTAAGGCAATAATTACCTCTTTGGTAGGTTGATGTTGCCTTGATCACAAGTTGGGGTTGCTCCTCCTTGAGCTTGGTTTGACTATGAGTCCCCAATTACTTCTTGGTTGGCTCTTCAAGTTAGAGGGCCAAAATTGATGGGTTTCTCCTCCTTGAGCACAATATGACTATCAAGCCCACCTTTCTTCACAAGGGTTTACACAACCCTTGGTTTCTTCCACATGAGTATTTTTCTTGGTTGGAGCAAGGTGAAAGAGAGGGAATGGTCCTTCTTGGGTAATGATTTACCTATCTAAGCACGGAGAGACTTCCACAAGAATGAAGAGTTGAATCTCTCAATGTTTTCCCAATTTTAAACCAAGAGAGTAATGATTTTTTATCAAGACCATTTCATTGCTCAATGGATGCTCAAACCCTTATATTATGGACAAAATTAATCCATGTCCATTGGATTAGAACATCCCCAAATGGTCAGATGATATTGGCCATTGATTGCCAATGGATTTTTGAAGTTTAGACCATTATACAATATTTTCGCTACTTTGGATCAATCTATCCAAGTGCAAAAAACACTCAAAAATAGCAACCAAAGAGTTGCTGGATTGATCCAAATAAGTTTGGATCAATCTAAACTATTTGGATCGCAGTGGTTCGATCTTGGATCTCTGTAATCC
>JAOXJP010045378.1:0-16236 GCA_025762735.1 Platanus orientalis
GAATAATTACATCCAAGTCATCCAAAATTAAAATATACATAACCAAACCAAATGTATCTGAATCCATCTCTCTAAAAAGATAAATAAAATAAAAAAAAGAATCTTGTATGTCCAAGTCAATCATTAGAGTAGTTATTCACCTGCTCCACGGTCTCCTTCCTCCCCATATGTTTGTCCAGCGGGTGTAGAAACGGCCCCTACCAAAACGGATAGCGTCATCACCCCAATCATAGGCAGTGTCCCCTCTAGTCCCGAGTAGACCCTTGTATGTCTGCAAAGGAACCTCCTCCACAATGCCACTGGGCACCAAGTCTGTGTGCACCTCAAGCTCCACCTCAACCTCAACATAGGGCATCTTGGTGTCCCCCGTGTCACCACCTACATCCCTAGGAATAGGGATCTACCTCAATAATTGTAAAACAAAAAAATACATGTCAGAATCTTTAATAGAAATGCTTTTGAAAAAGGAAGTTAACTTTTCAACTTTACCTCCTCAACCTCCTTGTGGCTCTCCTTCAGGGCCGTAACCTCCGTTAAATGGGCTTAGTGCTTTTACCCCACCAAGTCAAAGCACCTCACCAACTTTTGGAGGACACTCAGGTACACCTCCCTCGAGACCTGTAATAAGCACACAAAACTTTGTCAAACAATCTTAAAATTCATAGTTTTTTTTTAAAAGGGAAACATTACTAAAATAAACTAAGTCATACCTGGGTCACAGCCTTTGGAAGCACCCACCCCTCAGGGGGCTCAGCATCAAGAAAAGGCTATTTAGTAACCCCACCCTCGAGGTCGGTCATCGTCACCACCTCAAATATCACCCCTACCAAGTAATGCTTAACTGCAAGAGCCTTTCTCTTCCTTCCCCTCTTGGTAGGAGGTGTGGGTTCATCTATAGGCTAGGCCTCGGCTGCCTGATAAAGCCAGACAAGTCAAATATCCTTAGATGTTTTAAAGAAAAAGTAAAGTAAATGAAATATATCAAAAATTTTGTAAAAAAATAAAATAAACTCACCTGAGGCTAGATGGGTCCACCTAAAGGCCCATAGGACTAAGTGGCCCAGCACTCACTGTAATCTCTAGCCCAATCTAGAAAGACCCAGGCATCAGTGCCTATCTCTCCCCTACATGCCTCTCCCTAAATATTAATGACTCAAGGGGGTGAATGTGGGACCACAAAGTCCTCCACTCCTACCCCAACCTAGCACGAACACCTTTCCCCAAGGTACATGGTGATCTCATTGATAACAATTAACACAATCCTTTGATGAGA
This sequence comes from Platanus orientalis, assembly GCA_025762735.1. Lineage (NCBI taxonomy): Eukaryota > Viridiplantae > Streptophyta > Magnoliopsida > Proteales > Platanaceae > Platanus > Platanus orientalis. The sequence continues at coordinate 1,274 of JAOXJP010045378.1, forward strand.
CCAAGTCCTGGCTGAGGTCTAATTAAGGGCGGTATCTCTCTTTAAGACCTATCGGGTCCTGCCACTTAAGCTACACTAAGCACAATAGGAGTTAAATAATGATATTCAAAATAAATAAATTAGGTAACGCAAAAAGTATTGTGTACTTACCTGAGCAGCAGTCAGGAGGTCTAGGTCTCATCAGAAGGTGGAGATGGGCTTGAGGACCTTATGGTAGGTGTTCAAAACCTTCCACCTTGCCATGCAAGGGAAAGGGAACATCTCCTTGCCCCTCCAGGCAAGAGCCAAAGGTGGAAAGTGTTCGTAACATTGTACCCATAAAAGAGAAAACCTAGAAGATCAATGTCATTAAGAAAAAGATAGAAAGCAAAAATAAATAATAAATAATAAAAACATAAAAGACAAAAATAATGAAAGCAGGATATACCTTCCACAAGAAGTACAACCACAAGAAGGCACGAGGGCCCTACCCAACTGAGATCTCAGTCATGTTGGCATATATCCACTTGAGTGCAGACCTAGCCCAACAATAAGTACCAACCTTGCCCAAATCCTCAAATGCAGGCAGTAAGTGGAAATACACTCGGTCACTCTTCCCGTAAAAGATAGAGCGGGTTAGCATTTAGACGAGGAAGGTGCAGGTGGAGAAATCAATCTCTACAGGTGTGCTCTAGTTGGTAGCCCACACGTACTTCTTCTCAAGCTAAAAGGGAAGGACACCCTTCCTGCCCTTATAGTAATCCACTGGCTGCTGCCTTATGCATCGTGCCACTAACTCCGCGTCAAAATCATCAGTGGTAGGTGGGGGCGTGCCATCCATCGAGAGGCTGATCATCATGTAGAAGTCTATAGGAGGCATCCCTATCTCTCCCATAGGAAGGTGGAAAGTGTGGGTAATTGGCAACCACCTTTGAGCTAAGGCCATCATCAATGCCTTATCCATTATCAACATGTGTAGACTCAAGAAAGGGCCAAAATCCAAGGCCTGCATCTTGTCCTGGACGTTCGAGCACATATGCTCCCATAATGCCTTGACACTAGACCATGAGCCATGCCGCTCTACCCTCCCTCTAATGTGCAAAATGAAATGCATCAGAATATGTTAAAACATGTCCAAGAATAAAAGGAAGCTAAAGCAAACTAAAAGAAATCAGAAGTTCAAAAAAATGCAATTCTAGGTTTCAGGACTAACGCCTGAATTTTTTGGCTAACGCTTGAATTTTGGCTGATGCATGAAATTTAGGCCAACGCCCAATTTTTAAAAGACTGAAAATTCAGGCATTACGCCTGTAATTTAGGGCTATTACTTTCAGGTGTTGGAAAATCAAAAAATTGGCAAAACCACTGTAAAAACTCTTTAAAATTCTTCTAAAATGAAAATTAAAGAAAAACAATTTCTTTTAAATCATTTCAAAGATAAAAATTCAAGAAAATTAAACAAAATTTGCAAAATCAAAAGAATACCTGAATTCTTAAACAAGGTGTCTAAAGAACTTGAAAAACTTTTACAAATGGAAAATGAATAAGCAATCAACCAATAAACTTACTTCATTTGCCACCAGATTCCTCCATAGTGCCTTTTCTTGTGCGGAAAGGAGTGGGAAATACTAGCTTGATCCTCCTTGGCTTATGATGGAAAGAATGTGATGAGTTTTGAAAAATTAGAAAAGAAAAGGAGGAAGAAGATGTCTCAAACTCTCTCCCTCTTGTCTATAACTGAAAATGGAAAGCAAAAAAGACAAAAAGATAAAGGCATGTTTACGAGCCATTTAAAAGTTCTAATTGCTCTCAACGCTCGAATTTTAATTCAATTAATTTCAGGCATTGACACCAAATTCAAGCGCTAAGCATTTTTCTCTACAACTGTTCCAACGCCTGATTGTGCACCCAATGCCTAAATTTTAATTGAATAAAAATTAGGCGTTGTGAAAAAATTTAGGTGTTAAGTTTAATTTCTGTAGAATATTGCTTTCAACTGTAAAATGACATTGTTAACCCTTTGTTCATGCTTGTGCTTCTAGACATGGATCACAAACCTGTGCACTTGGATTCGTTCTCTACCATCTCCACAAATTTTGCAAATGCCTTAATTTCCCTTCCCCCCAAAGAACAAAATGTTTGGAAGAATCAAAGCCGGTTTGGGGTGACATTGACTTTAGCACAAATCAATTTGGATTGGCCCTTGTTAGAGGTAGCCATTTCATTTTGGGACTCGTCATCCATGGTTTTCAGCTTCGGAGAACAAGAGCTCACACCCACTATTGAGGAACTCGAGTCATTCTTAGATTGGAAACATTGTCTCGGCATCGGTATTTTAATCCTAACCCATAAACCTAGCTATCTCAAAGGCTTTTTATGCACTAAATATCTCCAAAGCCTCCTTGCTTAAGGAAGCTATAGGGGAATATCTACACTGCCCTTTTGATCTTTTATTGGAAAGAGATTGGAAGAAAGTTGGTGACTTCACCGACCCCATCAAGTACAAAGCATTCACCTTGGTTGTCCTAGCACAACTCTTGCGATCACATAGCCGTCATCATATCAATGGTGTACTACTCAATATCTTGGGCCAACATCTACAGAAGAAGACCCTTGTACCTATGATCATATATGAGACTATTTCTAGTCTCTCTCATTGTGCTCGACATCGTCGAGGTCGGTTATATGGTTACCCTACTTTCTTACAAGCCTGGCTACAGGAACATGTGACTATCCTTTCATCTTTTCCAACTTGTATCTCTCACGATTTGACTCTTGTATAGATACATCTCAATAACTACCCCTTACTTATCAAAACTACGATATTTGGTTATTAGAGTATATTAGTTATTGTGCTCCCCAAACGGATCACTTGGCGAGTTAAGTGGCATAAGCACACTACCCACTCTTAGCAACCAAGGACCGCACATACATGGTTATCACATGAGTCTTTTAGAGTAGTCCTTATGTACCCATATGTGTCTTTCAAAAAATTTCCTTCAAACAAGATCTCTTCGATTTCTCCATGGTCTTCGAAGACATCTTCAAGCTTGACCATTGTACATCTACTCACACATGGTCTATACTGACTTCCTTATGGGATAACTCGTATACCAGAGTTGCTTGGCATTCACAGCTTGTATCTTCAAAAGCTCAATCTATGACATCATCTTATGAGCATTGGCTTCTTCAAAAACCTTCTATACAGCCTAACACCCCCGATGCACCCATTTCCTCAAACAAGAGGTCATGCAATGAATCATCATCTTCGTCACATGTAGAGCTTTCTCACACTCAAGTAGAGTACAAGCAAGCATTGTCAGACTTAGCCGAAGAACAGGCTTTACATGCCCAAACCAAGACTACCTTACAAGCTGAGACACATTTGCGTATAAAGGCCAAGGTCTCACGTGATTGCACCTAGCATTGGAATGAGACCTACTCCGAGCTCATTCACTCTTTGAAAAGTGAGCTCAATGACAATAGGACCTCTCATGAGGATTTGGGAGTTGAGATGAGGTGCAGCAACAACATGGCCTTCATACAAGATCAGTGGACATAGTCATGGGTTCACGAGCTGAGAAAATAAATCTTTGGGATACGAACCAGTGCCACCTCCACCACCACTTCTAGTGGTGCCCGATCTTTATATTACATCTTATGCTTTCATTTCCAATGTATTCGGGCAAGTACCCCATCCTGTTGTAGTCATTTCAGATATGTATATATATGTATAAAGTTTTGTTTCCAAACAATCTTGTGGTTGGTTAAAGGACAAGAATTCATCTATATGACATATGCACTTGTAAAAGTATCTTGCTACTAAATATGAATGAATGTAAAGAATGAAACCTACAAAAAATAACAATTAATCATCTTCTTTCAAAACATTGTTAAGCAAGCTACAATAGCTCCCCTAGAGACTCAACTATAGAAGAAGAAGGCACAACGTAGTAAAGCCATGGCCGACAAGTCAATGTCTCCGCCTATGGCAAGCACCGCACCTCTTACCCTCCTAGAGATATCCTTACGAAACCCACCTCTTAGTAGGGTGAGTCCCAAATACATCCTCTCAACTAGGTTCAAGTCTAAGATAGAGTAATTAATGGGGGACTTCATGTCCTGGCATGGTTGGACATCCACCCCTAAGCATGATCATTCCTCTTCACCACCCCAAACTTCTCTACCATCCCACAGCTAACCCAGTACTAATGAGCAAGCTTGAATCCCTACACTCATCGAATTCGAGAAGTTGATGTTTGACTACTTGCTAAAATAGGGAGGACTTCATGGCTAAGGTACAGTCTCTGAGGTCACCTCCCAGTACTGTTAGGAAGGCTTCACCTTTTGACCAGTCCTACACACAAGGCCCCATCTATGTCATAGCCCCGTTTCAGACTACCATGTACATGCAGCAGGAACACTGTGCCATCTTTAACCTAGAAGAATAGTTTGAGCCATCAACATCTAATAGAAAAGGAAAGGAGATTGTTGCTCCTCCCAAGGATGATGGGACCAGTGCAAATCTAGTCAAGCTCGGAGCAGAAGTAGAGTTGATGAAAGGGGGCAGTTCCCCATCTCCATGGACTTTGAGGATTTCTATATCCACCTCGGGGGTGTACTACCACCAAACTTCCAAATGCCTAATGTCGAGAAGTATGATGATACCACCTGGCCTAGGATGCACCTTCGCATGTATTGCAATGCTATGTTCTAGTGGGGATATGATGAGCATATCTTAATCTAGATGTTTGGCCAGAGTCTAAAGAAGAATGCAGGGAAATGGCTGGTAAGCTAGGAAAAGAGCAATATCAGCACGTGGAGGGCCCTGTTATTCCTTAACCACTACAAATTCAATCTTAAGATGATACTAACCAAGGAAGAGGTAGAAAGAATATGACCCATTACGTGAGAGAATATCAGGGACTTTACTTATAGGTGGAGATTGAAAAACACCCTATGTCCAAGGAGGACATGATATCCACTTTTATGAGGATGTTGGGTCCCACCTACCAACTAATGTTTCTGACTACCTCACAAAGCAACTTCGCTGAGGTTGTCGACAAAGCCACAAAGGTAAAGTTGGCCATCAGGGTAGGTTTAGTACAAGATGGACAGCTCGCCCTTGCCAGTTCCACCAAAACCAAGCTAAAGAAGGTAGCCATTACCAGACCAGAAGCTAATTTAGTGCAAGCTATTGAAGTCCCTCGGCCCAGTTAGAACAATGGTCATGTTCTGCCTCAGCCGCAACCAACTTAGAGGTACCCAGTAACCATGAACATCATTCCTTCCCAAGCACAACAGTTATACCAACCCTCATACCCGAGTGCTCCTAGAAAAGTGAAGAAAAAGAGAAAGTTCACCCCATTTTCGTATTCCTACAAATATGTAATGGAGTACCTTGTCAAAAAGTAGTTGTTGTAATTGATTGACCCAAGATCTCCACCTTACCCTCTACCCTACTGCTACAATCTAGCAGAACATTGTGAATACCATCAATCCCTAGGGCACACCATCGACAGGTGCTACTGTCTAAGACATGACATACAATACTTGATCGAGGAGGGTAGGGTATCATTTAACCCTACACCCAAAAATTCTCCGCCAAAGTCAAATATCATCTAGAATCCACTCCCTGACCACCAGCCACCTAAAAGGGTCAATATGATCAGTCTCACCAACACTCAATTCAATCCCTCCAACTTCATTACCAAGATTTCAGAACCTAAGAAGATTAATTTTTTGCCCGATATCCATCAAGTGTCCACCCTGAATAGACACTCTCCCACGCCTATCTCCCCTCCTAAATATGAGCGTCTGCTTGCACATATGTGGGATATGGCCCCAAATAGCCCAGTAACAGTCCTTCCTCCTGACAAAGACTTGTATGGAGAAGGTTCAGCAACCCATGACCCATTTTCATCCCCCCATATCATCCCACCACCATGACTATATGCACAACTCACCTACCTTTCATCCCCTTACCAAGTCATCAATATCTCTCCACCTACTAGAATACAATATTTGTTGAACTGAGTCCCTTTAGGCTATCTAGTTGGGAAAGTAGTAGATCTCAAGCTGTTAAAAGATGAGTTGGAAGAGCTCACAGCCTTCATCACCAGGTCAAGCAGAGTCTCCAAGCCAATCACATATCTACATCCTGAGGGAAAAGGGAAAGAAAAGATGATATAAGAAGAAGTTGAGATAGAAGTACAGAAGAAAACCAAAGAAGAAGAAGAAAAGAGAAAATGAAATTTTGAAGCAGCTATTTGAAAGTCTCACCTATTCTTGATCGAGTAATTGTTAAGACATCAGCATAAGTTTCAATTTTGGACCTTTTGTTAACATCTAAGTACTACAGAGAGAAGTTTTTTAGCATGTTTAGAAAGTTCTTTGTAGACACCTCTATCATGTCTGACAGGTTGGAAAACATGGTGGCTGGATTATCAATGCCACGAGTCATAACATCATAGTTTGACATTCTGACATGTGTATCCCTCTAATTTTGGTGGAAAATGGGTCTGCCCTAAACATCTATACAAAGGATACCCTGGACACATTGGGAATCCCCTTAGATTATGTAAAACCTAAACCATGTGATATAAGACAACTCAGTCAGTTGCGGCCAAAGGAGAAGTGTACATTCCCTTGGTGATAGAAGGGAGAATGTTCCATGTTCAGTTCCAAGTGTTGAGCATACCATCATCCTTCACAATGTTGTTGGGAAGATAGTGGATTCACCAGGAAGGCACCGTCCCATCCACTCTCCACTAGAAAGTGAAATTCATTATCGATGACGAGGTCATCATAGTACCGGCTGACTCATATGTGATTACAATGACGGGGCATAAAATATTGGGAGTTCGAAACTTGCAAGCTCTAAATACTTTCATCTTATATTAGTTCAATGTTGTACATACAGAGAGAGAAGTGGTAGATCTAAAGAGGAATGATAAAATACTTTTACCAAAGTTCTGCATAATGGCTAAGATGAAGTTCAACCCAGATAAAGGTTTAGGCAAGTTTTCTCAAGGAAGAAAGAACCCCATCAAAGCTATTAGAATGCCATACAAAGTGAAATTCCAAAGTATAGATCCTAGAGGGGGGGTGAATAGGATTATTTAAAAATTCTTTTTAGATTTCCCCTAAATTCACTTGTTACTTAGTTGATTATACTGTCTAGATATTTAATTGTAATTGAATTGTGCACATGGATATGAATATGTTCAATTGTTTTACAAGTGTGATTAATTCAATATGTATGATGCTTGATAATGTAAATGATAAAACTAAACAAGCAAACCACAAGCAATCACAAGTGTACACAAGATGTATAGTTGTTTGGCATAACGGCCTACATCCACTCTCAAAAGCTCAACACCAAGTTATTTAATTTTATTAAGATTGAAACTAATATAATCAAGGATAAAATTAACAAAATCTTATTCTAGTTGCCAAGCAAGCTACAAAGCAAGCTACACCTAGTGTCTCTGGTGGGTGGGGTCTATTGTCTACTCTTCCAATGTCTTCGAAGAAAGAGATTTGTGTGCACACTATCGGTGTCTCCGACAGTAGTGCCAATTCTCCTGGTGTCTTCGGCAGGTGTGGTCTAAATAACTTTTTCTTAAAAGTTAAGGAAATGGTTTACCTCTTTGTAGGTTGATGTTGAAATTGCACACAAGTTGGGGTTGCTCCTCCTTGAGCTAGACGTAACTATTGCTCCCCAGTTACTTCTTGGTTGGCTCTTCAAGCTAGAGAGCAAATCTTGATGGATTGCTCCTTCTTGAGTACAATGTGACTATCAATCCCACCTTTCTTTCTCAAGGGTTTAGATAACCCTTGATACCTTCTTCTTTAAGATTTGACTTAGCAATATAGGAAGAAGGCTAGAAATGGTCAATGGGATATAAATTTTCCTATCTAGGCTTAGAGAGAGATACTTAATAGTTTTTTAAGGATAAATCTCTTATAGATTTCCCAAAAATAAGCAAGAGTTTATCAAAGAACATTCATGACCATTAGCTTGCTCATTTGATTTGATTTCAGTATATATTGGATGAACTTGAGTCATATCCATTAGATTAGAACCTTCCCAAATGGTGAAAAGATCTTAGCCATTGATTAGAACTGTTTTTTAAAGTTTAGACAATTATAGAGTGTTTCTACAACTTTGGATTGATCCAAGTGCAAAAAACACTTAGATCCTATAACTCGAGAGTTATTGGATCAATCCAAATAAATTTAGATCGATCCAAACCATTTGGATCGCAGTTCTTCGATCCTAGATCAATCAAAATTCTCTGTAATCCCTTTTAAAGGCTTGGGAATGCTACAGAGGACTTTGGATCATCCCTCCATGGTCTGGGAAGGTCCGTAGAACTTGGAAAACCCTTATCGGACCCTTGATTCACTTAGGCTACCATGCAATACTTGATTTACCTAAAGAAGGTTTGGAGTAGAGTTTGAATCCTTCGAGATGACTTGTCGACTCCCAGATTGATCTCTTGAGGCTTCCTTTGATGCTTGATGATGATCTTCATGATGCTTTGACTCAAGGACCTCTTAGACTTTAACATGACTCAAGTCATGTCCTAGTCTATACAATACATGTATTTTACAGGTCATGGAATTTTACAATTCATTACATTTACATAAAGCAAGCCTAGGGTTCAAACCTTTAATCGAGCATCAGTTCAAGAATAACAAAAAGAAGAGAGTTAACCCCCAAGGCTACACAACACTTTATATCCACTTCTAAATTACCCAAGCCAGTACCACCCAAGATCAACACAGAATGTGTACCAATAGAACCAAGCATTATTCCCCTTCCAATCATCAGTCATCACTCTGATTACCATCTTAAGGCTGCTCCTCATACCTACATGTTCAGCTTTACGCCATCTATCCCTGAGGTCGGGGAAAGTTCAACCCCCAACACCTCAGAACACAAGGAGGACAACCTAGCTCCCCTAAGTTTACTCTCTCTCCCTAGTTATGTCATGGAAGCACTGCAATTAGTTATTGCAAGTGGAGAGCTAGGCCTAGATGAGCTTGACCCTGACCATGTCAACATGCCAAAAATATGGGTACCCATAGATGCCAAAGAGCAAATCGGACAAGCCAACTCAGCCGTAGCAGAGAACCAAGACCATGTGATGGATTGATTGATTGAGAAAAGAGGCCTGGAAGAGTCGACTTATTCCACTCTTGTTTATATTTTTAAAAGATTTTTAGTTTTTTTCATTCACCACTTTGTAATTAGAACTATGTAGACTTGATCCCTACTGACTCATAATTGTCAAAGCAATTGACCGGTGCCCTTGTAAGGGGTACGTAGGCAACCTCAGACAGCTTAAAGTCTAGTTGCTTTTAAAAAAAATATTTTATGCTTTCTTTACCCTTGTAATCAAAGAACTACATGCAGCTTGATCTTGACAGACCAATGTTTTTAAAAGCACTTATGCTTAAAAGTTAAGTATGTAACCAACCTGAGAAGTAACTTCAAGTTCAACTACTTTAAAAAAATAAAGTAAATTTGGTCCACCCCCAAGACCAAAACTACATGTAACTTGATCCCGGTTGAACAAACTTTACTAAGCTTATGATCAGTGCAAATATCAGGTATGTAGGTAACTTAGAGCATGATTCCAAGTCTAGTTACTCATCGGGTATTAAAATACCATTTTTCATGTAAATTTATACTAAAATCTTTTCTCTTAAAAACAGGAATAAGAAGAATGGAATAATAAGGAAATAATGCCGAAAGAGGTGATTGATGCCTTTGAATGCCAAAAAAATTGAAATCTTCCTTTGGTAGATGACTTCTAAGAGATCAATCTTGGGTTAAAAGTCATGCCTAGAATTATAAAAGATTAGGACCCCCAACACTTCAGATCTGGGGCATGCCCTATTAAACTTACTTCATGAGTACATAGATATCTTTGCATGGACCTATGCAGACATCTCTGGACTGGACAAAGACCTTGTCACCCATAAGCTTCCCACTAACCCAAATATTCATCCCATCAAACAAAAGCATAAACGTCTATGACCAAAATGGTCCCTAGCCCTCAAAGAAGAAATACAAAAACAACTAGACACTGGATTTTTTTTGTCTATCTAGTATCCCTAATGATTACCCAACATTGTCCTTGTACCCAAGGACGGCAAGGTTTGAATGCGCATCGATTACAGAGACTTGGATAAAGCTAGTCCCAAAGATGATTTCCCCTTACCCCACATTGATGTGCTCATTGACAGTACTGCCAGACATGATATGATGTCCTTTATGGAAGGGTTCTCAGGCTATAACCAGATTAAGATGTCTATAGAAGACTGCTTTTACTACCCCTTAGGGCATATTTTGCTACAAAGTCATGCCTCGGTTTGAAGAATGCATGGGCAACATATCAATGGGCCATGACTGCCTTCTTCCATGACCTGATCAACAAGGAAATGGAAGTTTATGTAGACGATATGATTGTTAAGTCATGTCATCGGGAAGATCATCAAAAGCATCTATAAAAGCTATTTTCCCATCTGAGGAAATACAGATTGAAGCTGAACCCAAACAAGTGCATCTTTGTTGCTTCCCACGGGAAATTATTAGGCTTTATCATTAGTGAAAGAGGCATAAAAGTTTATCCCTTCAAAGACAATGCAATCATTAGAATTCCTACACCTCGTACAAAGAAAGATGTACATAGCTTCTTGAGACACATCCAATATAACAGTTGTTTCATTGCTCAGCTCACTCCCATTTGCGAACCCTTGTTTTCATTATTGAGGAAGAACATTCTAACCCAATGAAACAATGACTGCCAAATTGGCTTTGACAAGATCAAGAATTATTTGTTAAGCCCACCTGTGTTGATTTCTCTAGAGCCAGACTGCCTGTTGATTTTGCATTTGACTGTGCATGATAACTTCATGATATATGTACTAGGATAGCATGACAAGACAGGAAAGAAAGAACATGCCATTTATTATCTAAGCAGGCATTTCATTAACTACAAAACCAGATACACTCCTCTTGAGAAGACCTGCCTCACTTTAGTCTATATCACCAAAAGACTTCAGTATTACTTCCTTTTGTATAAAGTATTTTTGATTTCTCGAATAAATCCCATCAAGTTTCTATTCAAGAAATCTACAACCATAGGAAGGATTACCCGATGGCTCATGATGCTATCCGAATTCGACATCACTTATGTCTCACAGAAAGCTATCAAGGGGTAAGTTATAGCTGACTTCTTAGTAGATGGACTAGCAGATGAACCTTCATCCTTGAAATTTGACTTCCCAGATGAGCACATACTTTATGTTGAAGTCAAATCAAGCAAGATTGTTAGATGAAAAATGTGCTTTGATAAGCCTGTCAATCAGCTAGGCTGTGGGATGAGAGTTGTGCTCATTTCCCCTACAGGTGCCTTTATTCCAACTGTCATAAGATCACTTTTTATGCACCAACAATATAGCCAAATATGAAGCTTGCATCATTAGTTTGAAAGCAGCTATTGACCTTGGCATTGATGAATTAGAAGTCTATGAAAACTCAATACTTGTTATCTTTCAAGCAACCAGAGATTGATTCATTTGAGAAGAGAAGTTCTTAGACTACCAGGAGTGTCTATAGATCCTTTCGAAGAGCTTTGAATACATGACTTTCAACTATATTAGCAGAAGAAGAAATAACTTTGTAGATGCTTTGGCCACGTTAGCTTCAATGATTGACATCCCACAAGAGGCAGAAATGATATTGATTGAGATTGAACAGAAAAATGAGCCAGCCTATTGTCTTCAGATTACAACTACTAATTTGAACAGGGAGACATGGTTCCTCAACATAAAAAACAATCTAGAAGATTAGACTCTTCCCTCTATGGCTTCCAAGAATGATCAATTGGCTTTGCAGAGATTAGCAATCAACTGGCTTTGTAGAGATTAGCAACTTAATTTATTTTGCATGGTGGGACCTTGTATAAGGAGTCACCTCATCATGTCCTCTTAAGATTCATAGATGAAGCTGAGGTCTCCACTATCATTGAAGATATCCATGGAGGAGAATGCATCCCGCACATGAATGGGCTCATGCTTGGTAAGAAGATTCTTTGACTAGGCTACTATTGGTCGACCATGGAAACAAACTGCTACAACATGTAAAGAAGTGCCACACTTGCCATTCTTATGCCAACATTATCAAAGCACCAACTTCTGAATGCATAACTTGACTACTCCTTGGCCATTCTCCATGTGGGGAATCGATGTAGTAGGATCCATGCCTCAGAAGGCCATCGATGGATATTTTTATATCATTATGGCTATTAACTATTTCACCAAATGGGTTGAAGCCATATCTCTATCAACAGTCACAATGAAGAACACAACTAGATTCGTATGGAGAGACATAATTTACCGATATGGTGTTCCCAACAGAATCACCACTGACAACACAACCAATTTTATGGAAAAAGATCTTGAACTACTCTATAAAAAGTTTAAGATTCACTATCATCAATCTACATCATACAGACTATAAATGAACAAAGTAGTAGAAGTAGCCAACAAGAACCTCAAGAAGATCCTATAGAAAATGATTGCTAACTACTCCAACTGTCATGAAATGTTGCCCTATACACTTACAACCTACATGACTTTAATCCGTACTTCAATAGGGGCAACCCCATATTCATTGGTCTATGGCATGGAGGCAATCCTACCAATCAAAGTTGAGATTCCAAGTCTCTGAGTCTTAGCCAAGGCACAGGTTCCAGAGACAAAATGTGCATAGGCTCAACATGATCTGTTGAACCTTATTAATGAGAAGAGATTACAAGCAATGAGTAATGAGCAAGCCTATCAGAGGCACATGGCAACAACCCTCAACAAATGGGTCAAACCCAGAGATGTCGAGGAAGTAGACTTAGTTCTCAAAAAGGTCCTCCCACATGAGTAAGCACCATGAGGGCAACCTCGGCCAAATTGTTAGGGACCTTTTATTGTCAAACAAAAGTTGTCTAGTGGGGCACTACTACTAGGAAACATGGATGAAGAAAACTTTCCAAAATTTGTAAACTTAAATCAAGTCAAAAGGTTCTTTGATTGACTAATGTAAACTTGACTTCTACTGAAAAACCTGGAAATGAGAAGGCCTTGAATGGTCATTTTCCTGAAACATTCTCTTATTCATCTATTTTTGCACATCTAAAATGATGATCATTTCTACAAATCCAAAATAGAAGAATCAATGGTTCAAAAAAAAAAAAAAAAAAAAGAAGAAGAAAAACAAAAGTAAAAGCAAAAAAAAATAAGAATAAAAGCAAAAAATAGAAACTTATAAAGAACCATGATTTTCTTAAAAAAACGTACAAGGATTTTGTAGAAATCCATGATCTCATTCAAAACATGGGGAACTTATAAAGAACCATGATCTTCTTCCAAAACATGGGAATCTTGTACAGAACTATAATCTTCTTCAAGAAACGGGCATTTTGTAGAAAACCATGATTTTCAATTTGCAATAATTCTCTAATCAAGAGACACCCATATTCATATTTTTAGATCCTTTCAAATCTTTCCTATTCAAAGGCAAACCTTGAAATCTTCAATAAATAACTCCTTCAGCAAAGTACCTATTTAAGCCCCTTAGCACTTCGAGTAGTTCTAAGCACAAGTCAGCAATACATAAGTCAAGCATTCAATCAACTTGGAACAAGAACCTGTACCCCGTCTACTCACTTTCCAAAAACCTAGACCTATCCAAGGACAAGGGCAAAAAAGGGACAAAGACAAAAGAAATATTGCAAAGCTCAAAGTGAAAATCGGAAATGGTACACTGACCCAGTCCTGGTAAATAGGGGCAAAAAAGGGAGCAAATTAAGTCAACACTTAGGGTGAAAACTAGAAATAGCACCCTGAGTCAACTCAATCAAGTCATGAGCACACATCATCAAAAGTTATCTCCTGATAAATCAAAAACAAAGACCTCAAATGTAGGCATGTAATCCCACTCTCCCAAGGGAGGCACATTTAGTATCCAAAACTTGCAAACCTTTCATACCTCACCCGGACCAGGCGTGGCATCATAGTATATGAAAACACAACCCTATGTACTCGAGAGTCATGCAACAGGTCATCCCTAGTGTTCAAAAACCCTGAGGGCTCAACTTTTCAAAATCAACGGAAGATTTCTGTAAAATGAATTTTCAAACATCTTTCAAAAGTAAATGCAAAGTCTAGCCAATCCAGGCTCCAAGCTTAATCATCAATCAATTAGCACTGTCAACCATTGAATACATCATCCACTTTGCTATGGAAAGCCTTTTATATAGCTATTAACAACTTTAGGACCAAGGAACAATTAAGCAAATCGAGATGAAGTATCATCTCCAGCCAAGCATCATTCATGGCCCAGCAAAATGTCATTCACGATCGAGCAAAGCTGGATGATACATCATCTCCTCAAGAAGAATGGAGACCATGAGTTATCTCCCATTAATTGTGATTAGAGATGACCCGTCACCTCTTAAAAAAGAAAATTGAGATAAAGTATCATCTCCAGTCAAGCATCATTCACGGTTCAGCAAAGTGTCATTCATAGCCAAATAAAGCTAGAGATGATACATTATCTCCCAAAGGAAAAATGGAGATGATGAGTCATCTCCTAACAATTATGATTGGAGATGACCCGTCACCTCTTGAAAAAGAAAATCAAGATGAAGTATCATCCCCAGCCAAGAACCATTCATGGTCAAGCAAAACTAGAGATGATACATCATCTCCCAAATAAAGAGTGGAGATGACTCATCATCTCCCATTAATTGTGATTAGAGATGACCCATCACCTCCTAAAAAAGAAAATTGAGATGAAGTATCATCCCCAGCCAAGCACCATTCATAGCCAAGCAAAACTAGAGATGATACATCATCTCCCAAATAAAGAGTGGAGATAATGAGTTATCTCCCATCAATTGTGATTAGAGATG
>JAOXJP010045388.1:0-30529 GCA_025762735.1 Platanus orientalis
TTTCATTGTGTTCGCAACCAGAATGTTCATTGAGAATGCCTGCCTATTCAAAGTTCAGGGGTGTCTAGACCTTGGTTATATCCCATGTTGTAATGAAACCATCTGAGCCTTGAGTCAAAATTTGGGTGCTGACAACAGGTATACGCCATCTATTTCCCACCTAATGTTTGTTGAAGATATATTGTTGTTGGGTAGATCCAATAGAAACACCATCAGTAAAATCAAAGAAATGTTGGAAGCCTATGAAAAGTGGTATGGTCAACAAATTAATTTCTCTAAATCCTCAATGCATTTCAACAGAAATTCCAACCAGGAGAAAAGAGAAGAATTATTATCCACGATAGGTGTTCAAATTATGGAGAAAAATAAAAATACTTGGGTACCCATCTGCTTATAGCTTCATCAGAAAAGAACTCTTTTCAATTCTTGACTTAAAAGGTGGATGTAAAATTATCTAGTTGGAAGGCAAAGCTGCTATCACATGCAGGAATGATGGTTCTGATAAAATCAGTCTTAACATATATTTTGGTGTTCCACATGGCAATAAGTATTATTCCAAAGGATATCTACAGGAAATTAAACTCTTTTCAAAGGGACTTCTGGTGGGGCTTTAAAGAAGGAGGAAATCATTTATATTTTTAAAAACTGAAGGAATTTTCAACATAGGAAAAGTCAAGGGCGGTTGGGAATCAGAGATATGAAGATTTTCAACAAATCATTAGTAGCAAATCTGGGTTGGAGATTCCTCGAAAATCATGATGAAATATGAGTCAAAATTCTCAAAGCGAAATACTTGAGGAATCAATTATTCTAGGCATGGAAATGTTCAATAAATGCATCGTGTACTTGAGTGGACATTATGAAATGCAGAGAAACTCTAAAACAAGGTACTTGTTGGTTGATAGGAATGGGTTTTAAAACCAAGATTTTATATGACCTATGGATCCCAAACTCAAAAATCCTTATGGAATTGGTTGATTCAAATATAAATGGTGTTGTTAATGTTCAGGATCTTATTGATAGAGATTCCAGGACTTGGAGGAAAGAATTTATCATAACTCACTTTGATAGAGTCACAACTTCCAAGATTCTGCAGATTCATTTGTCCAAGGATGATCCACTTGATGAAGATAGGTTAATTTGGACCAAAACCTCACTAGGTAAATTCTCAACCAAATCTATCTATAGACTAATTTCTAAATTAGTAGGATCTTCTTCATCTCTAAATGAAAAAGATAAAAAAAAATTAACTGAAATTTTGGAAGGAGAAAAGTGTGCCTCCTCGAATTCTTTTATTTTCTTAGAGATGTCTCGATGGTGCTTTGCCTCTTAAAAGTTCAATGGCAAGATTCATATCCAGTTGTGATCTATGCCCTATATGTGGAACAGAGAGAGAGATTACTGATCATTTGTTCTTTGAATGCAAACTGGCTAAAGTGGTATGGTTCGGGTCTTCTCTTGGTCTCAGATTAAGAGGCTAAAGTGGTATGGTTCGGGTCTTCTCTTGGTCTCAGATTGAGAGACTGCATCAAATCTCCTCATGAATGGATTAAGGAATGGTTGTCATTTCCCCCTCACCTTAGAACTTTTCAACAATATATCATTATTATGTGGTGCATCTAGAAGGCAAGGAATAAATTAGTTTTTGACCATAAATCGGCATCTGCTAAATCCATTCTTACTAATGCCAAGTTAATGTCTAAGATTATAGCCCAAATTCTGACTCTCCAAACTTCATTACACCTGGCACACCAAGGAACGTGGGAGACAACAATTATCCCAAGTGAAGACCTCCTAGAGCTTCTCTCAAGATCAATGTTGATGGTTCAACAGGTAATCAATGTTCAACAGCGGCTCTAATCAGGGACTATCAAAGGTTTATTCATTCAAGGTGAATCCAAAGAATTACACCCATGTGATCCTGAAAAACTGAAGCTATGGCATTTTACTTGGGTCTCCCACATGTTCCTCGAGATTGTAATAAAGCAGCCCATGCTATGGCCATTATAGCATCTATGGAACATGTTTCCCTTAAATGGAATGGTACAAACCTTCCTCAAAGAAATTTTCCCATTCTTGAAATGGATCATTGTAACCATGAGGAATTTTCAGTTGAATGAAATTGAGCTAACACTCCTTACCCAAAAAAACCACTCTTATAATTTAGATTCAACAAATAAGCTTGAGCACACTGAAATGTCTATATAGGAGCTTCGTGGCACCAACTGCCCATGCCCCTTTGCCCAGGTGGTTGTGCTATCACCTATCTAAGAGACAGGGTCACAGGTTCAATCCAGTTCAGCAGCATTATGCAATTGTGCATCACATTTGCCGAAGGATCAGGATGTAAACTTTCTAACAATGGAGATTTGGTACAGTTACATATGTAATGACATTGTTACTCTGTATTGACCCATTTCCCATGTCAATACACGTATTTCTTCCCAGTTATTATCAGTTATCCACCCCTGCAAACGATGCTTCACCTAAATGAGAACACCTTTAACGGTTCTTCCTGTAATCAAACTCAGCCACCAATTTTGATTTTTGAATTGACCTTTGTGAACCTTCTCCGTCCAAGCCTGCTGCTAACACCCTAGGTTGTTTCCCCCACATGCTTCTCTCTCCCTAACACACATTGCTTAGCAGTCTAATGACGCATGCGAACCAACCTGCTTTAGCCAATTTAACAAGAATCACAAATGGACTTGCAATGACTAACGAGGTCAAGATGTACATTTTACAGCCATTTGGATTTTGGTTTCCATAACCAAGTATGAACCATATTGGGTATTGCAGATCAAAACGTGCAACAACGACGTCAAAGGAAGAAGTACGGTTTTTGTTGTAATGTAAAACGTGGTGGGTACAATATTTGCAGAGGGAATAATTGGTGGAAATAATCACATACAAATGAGAGTAGAAGCTGAAAGTCAGATAAAACCAAGTCATTGACTCATTTAGCAATGATTTTCAGAATATGAGAATGGCAGTAAACTGCATTACTGAAGACCATACACAAGCAACGCTCCAACTCCTGCAATCCCAGCCACCAGACCAATGATAACCCCTATTGGAGGCAACCCACCACCAATCGGCTTTCCAGTGGTCACATCATATCCTGCGAACCGCTTCTTTGGTGCTGAACATTGTGGACAGATATATGTATCCGGCTGCAAAATAACCAATCCTTTGTTAAAGAAACATTGATTTGAAGGCCCTGCATCCAATTACTGTCACAAACAAACAAGTGATGGGTATCAGCCAAGCCAATGAATTGGCTTCCAAAACAGATTTTGGATGACAACTAATAACAAATTTGATGGTGATTATGGCAGCCCTCCAGGGTGGGTGTTGAGGAAACTGAGTACTTGTATGCTTTTGTCTTAGAAGTTAGAACATACCAAGCTGAACAGCTAAGAGACTAAGGATCCTTTAACTAATCATGAGTGCTCATTGTAGATTATTCATACACCAAAATGATTGCATGCAAATTATGCAACCGTTGACCCATCCTAAAATTCACGTAATTTCGTTGGGAACTTCAATCTCTATGGTATACAATAGGGCTGAATTCACCATCCAACTGAACTACATGTTTTGCACCATGAAATCTTCACACAAACAGACAGACACTGGGATCGCAATAGGTCATTGGGGTTGGATCATGTAGTTTTTGGATTCTTAGATCCAGCCAGGCCAAGTTTGAGTTGAGTTGAAAAATGCCCAATCTGAACTTGCACAGATTAAAAAACCAGGTTAGGATTAATTTCAAAATTCCGGGCAGTTTGGCAGGTCCAGTGAAGAATTGCCACCCCAGCACACACATACATGAACTTCGAAGATCACAAAAGCATAGCTAATCTGAAATTTTCATTATGGTGATGCAGAAGACTTGGTCATGTGTGTATACAACATTCAGATGCAGCCAAATCATGTTTTTTATTTTTATTAGATAAAGGCCATAGCAGATAAAGCATAATCTGGTTAAAATTTTGAGAAAAATAGAACCATTTGTAAAGAAAAACAAAGGAGATAAGTAGATTTGCCTGATCTTCAAAAGGTTTCTGTAAGGTGTAAATAAACCCACAATCAAGGCAAATGTGAGTCGCTCTAGCCTGCAAATGCATCAAATTAATAATCAATATACCAAAATAGGTAATAGTTTTTCTTCCAAGAAGGATAAACTCATGAAACTAAAAAGATGCTTGCCTTTTGTGCTTCAGTTAACTTCCGACCAAAGCGAGGTGGAGCTGGACGCTTCGGCAATCGTTTTACATCTACCTCAGCACCTCTGTGTAGAAAGATGGATGTGATAAGTAATAGAAGGCAGGATTTTTCAGTCAATAAGTAAAACCAATGATGCCAATCTATGGTTAAATCATGGGTACTTTGGATAACTTGATACTCGAAAGGGCACAGATGTCCCACAAGAAATCCATTGCTCTACGTGGGAGAATACATTTAGTTTAGGATAGAGATGATTTTATTGGATACAAAATTTCAGATCTCGTATTTGATAATAAGTTTGCCAAAATATTTTAAATATATTATAATATGATGTATATGGTTGTTTTTAAAAAGCATTAAAAAAATGCTTTCAGAGGTCCAATATTTTCAAAAATATTCTCAAAGATTGTTTACTAATGGCCAATAGTGGTTAGACAATAATCAAATATTTTCCTAAAGGTAATTATGAAATATTGTGAAGGGCAAGGACATATTTGTGAAATCCATGTAGGAAAGGACCTCATTGTCATTATGTTTTCTTTGGGGGTTCAGTTGCAATGTGTCACTAAGCTTGTTACAGTGGGTGATATATGAAGTCATTATTATTATTATTTGATGAATATGAAATCACGATTACTAAAGTTCATGATTTACTTACAATGAAATCAGTCCCAAAACCCAAGGATAAGATTCACATTAAGATCATACACCTCTCAAGAATAAGGACTTCTCAAAATAATTTATAACAGATGTGCCCAAGTTCACATAAGGACTAGCAGTCGATCTAGACAAGTAGGAAATGTGGAGAGCCTTGAAGTGTAAATCTTGTGCAGACCAAGTTGGATCATCAACCTTGTGTTTGATCAAAGCGAGTAAGGTAATCTTCTTCTTCTTTTGAGTTCTATATTCTATAATTTCATATGTTGATCATAGACTTATCAAACATCTAAATCCAATTTTCCATAAAAATTAATCAAAAAATTGAGTATTTTAGAAAAACTCAAACAATTGGACAATCCTCCCAAAAAAATGCTTTTGTTCTGACACCCTTTCCTCAACCAAATCTGGATTATCTTGGAATCTAATCTTCTCAAGAGATCTTTATGAGTGGAAGTGGATCTAGTGGCTCAGCTAGTATCTTTGCTTAAGGATAGTTTCTTATCCATTTTTAATTCATATAAAAGTGTGGACTCTTGAAAGTACAGAAATCTTCTCATCTAAATCTTTTTTCCCCATCCATACCTAAATTCCCACACCAAAAAAGTATGAAACCACTTGGTGTCTCCTCGTGTTTAAGCATTTGTTTGGACTGCTGTACTAAACTGGATTAACACAATGGATATGCTTAAAAAACAAAAGCTGTAAAGCATTGTCCCCTCATGAATGCATTCTATGTATGGAAAGGACAATCTGGGAATCATTTATTTATACATTGCAAATTTACAAGAGATGTTTGGAACTATTTTATTTCAAGGAAGAACACTGCATGGGTTATGCCAATTCTATCTCTTGAACTAGTTTTTCAATGGATTGAAGGGTTCCTAGGTCCTCATGCTAAAACTTTTTGCTTAGTCTCTTACACAAAATTTTCTAGGGAATTTGGAAAGAGAGGAAGCAGAGATTACTTGATAAAAAGAGGAGGGATGGCTGAAGTGGCAGAAGCTAATATATGTGAAGTTGCAAATTGGTTGATAACATTTGAAGAATTCAAAGAAATGTCTATCTGGGGCTGTCAACTATCCAGTTATGTATTTGTATTTGGTTCATATTCAATTCGCTTAAAGTGAATATGGATGCATCCATATCCGATTCATTTAAATATTGATTTGTTTAGCAAATATTTGTTTCTAAATGAAACAAATACGAATATGTATTCTTCCGCTCCAGCTAAATGTTCATATCGGTTTGAGTTAATATATTATATAAAGGTTATATTGTCTAATAAGAAATATGGTGATTAATGATATTCCTTTGATCTCGATGGGTGCTGGAAATAGGGTGTATAGGGTAACAAGCACTTGTTATGGTCTCTTTCAGAGTTAGGTCAAAGATATGTGCTACAAGTTTCCAAGTGACAAACGATGGTGAGATCGTTCTTGTAGTTGGAGAATATAATCGAGCTTCTTCAGGTAGCTACACATGTGCATTGGTTGTATTATGATTGAGTAAGTGGTGTTAGGATTGGAATGATTCGATGGTATGTGTAGCTAGTGGTTCTTTAAGGTCAATAGTTGTTTGTGGTGATATCTGAGAGGTTATTTGATTCAAGATTGAGGTGTAGATGCATTCCAGGCATATAGTTCACCATGGAAGACAAGTGCAAGGTTATCTCTAGAGTAGCTCAAGGCTATGGGCCAAGGGGGAGCATTGTGCACATGTCTTGGCAGAGATACAGGTGGAGCAATCTACAACAAGATATCTTCCAGGTGGCTACAAAACAAACCAATGTAGAGATGTTGTCTGTGTGTCTTCTTTCTTAGCTGTGGACTTGGTGAGCAGTCCAATGGATGAGATTTAATTAAAAGTGGCTTCTTTCATTTTACATGAAAGCGTATGGATGTGAGGACTCTGTATAAGAGATTTTTCAATAGAAAAAGATTGGTCGCTGCTACCAAGGGTTTCTTTAAAGACAGGAAACAAGGTCTTCTGGTTGTGAAAGAAAGTGAAAAGGGTATTTTTCATTGTTTAAAGAGAAAATTATGAGTGTAACGGGTTTTCAGATTCTATTGGGGTTTGGGATTGAACTAAGAAAAATGGAGAATTTATTTTATTGTAACTTGCATTTCTTTGGTTTATAATGAAGAGCGGACAATGCCCATGAATGTAGGCATCTTGGCTAAAATACATAAAATCCTCACTTGTGTGTGAGCTTGTTGATTTCTTTGCTATTGAGGTATTGTTTGTTGCATTGATTGTGAATGGCTTAGGTCCATATCCCATCACATGGTATATCAGGGCAGTTTACATTTCACTAACACTAATGAAGATGGGCCTAGTGTCATGTTTATCTCTACAAAATTAATTTCATCAAGTTCTTCTTTCACATACTTGCAGCCATCTTCTAACTGCTCCGGCATCTAGATGTTAGCTAGCGTGAAATGATCCTCTTCCATCCCCAGACTACTTAACACAAGAATACTTGGAAATCAATCTGACATGTAGCTCCATCATGTGAACTTGTAAATTGTCATGAGTAATATACAATTCCACCCATCAAGGAAGCGGACTTGGACACACTCATTTCTTCATTCTTCAATGGGAATTTCTTTGATGATTCTCCTTCTCTTCTTGACCTTCTCAATCTCTGGGCTTCTATGGTGCCCACCAGCCACCAATCCTTGCCCACAAGATGCAATGGATTCTCGCAGACACCACTTCTTCCAAGAGAGTGGTTTTATCAAAGAAAGATGCTTCAACCACATGGGGCCCATGAAGCCCAAAGGGCATAGCAACAATGGGGATGCAAAAAACTGCTTACCCTTTATTTGGGCCTCAAGGCCCTTGACACATTGGTGGTACTTGGACTGAACTATCTTACGCCTATGCAACCATGGCCTTCCCAAAAGTTTGTGGTAACTTGTCTCCGGGCAGATGAAACATAATGATAGCTTGGATGGGGCCTTCCTTAAATTTATAATCAATATGACCGAGGGTTTGTTGGCTGTTGCTTCTGAAACTGTAGACCCTGGGTGGCATGAGTATTATGTGCTGGCATGAAATTCTGGTGACTTCAAGAATATCCACATAAATAAGATTGAGGGATGAATCTGAGTCTATAAGTGCTAGACCTCTGTATCCTTCAGCTTGGATTTTAGGTAAAGAGAGTGATTGTGCCTAGGATTGTTGATTGTCATATCCTCATTGATGAATGTCATGCCGTTAATCATGTTAAAGAAGCCAACCTTCAGGTACCCTTCTAGAATTCTTATTCTTCTCCTTCAAGTGTCTTGCAAGAAGACAGCATGACAACTTCCCTTCCCAAAGGTGCCTGGCTAAAATTCTACAATTGAGCTTGTTGAATGGTGTTGATGATGGAGAACAAGATATTTCATGGCAAGGCTGACCTTCATCCCCTTAACCTCAAACAACCCTTAGGGCATAGGGACGTGGTGGATTCATAGCTTCTAGAAACCACTGGTTGATTGGATATATTAAGTGTTGAAATGTGTAGGAAATTTCTTTCCAGTATAATCAATCGCCAAATTATTCCAAAGTGGAACCTTTAAAGTAGGGTATTATCAGTATTTGCATGTGCTGTTTGATAATGGGTTGCCAAAGCTACTAGGTTGGAATGATGCGGGAGTATACCATGTCAAAAAGAAGAAGATGGAAGACCATGGATAGTCTTCCATGGAGTGTCCAGTAGATTAGGGTTAATTTTATGTTTTTACGAATTTTGTGTTTTTAAGGGATTTTTTACAATTATTTTAAGCCTTAAGGGGTTGAATTAAATCAGGCATGTTTGTCAAGGAGTAGAATAGGATTTTATTTTATATTATTCTCAATGTAATGCTTATTTAAAGACCACATTAGATCAATGAAAAATAGTTGAAAATGAATATTTGAAAAGAAGACACGTGTGTGTTGAAGTGGGTGTGGTATCCAAACTTTTCTCTCTCAATGAGGTGAGCATTTTACCTTCTTTTTCTCTCTTTTCCCTTCTTTCTCTTTCTTTCTTTGCTTAATTTCTCTTTTGTTTTCTTTAACTTCTTACTTATCTTTGTATATTCAATCATTCTTGTCTTGGTTCTTTTAATTATTGTCTAATTTCTTTGAAAGATTTGGTTTCTTGAATTATTCCTTTAAAATTTCAACAATCTTTATTAATTTAAGATTCAATCTATAGGTTTTTATTCTTATTTTTAGTGTATGAATCATTTCCCTTTAGATCCTACATCAAATTGGTATCCGAGCCAAGTTTCTAACAAATTCTATTCTAGTTGGAATCCTTTCTTAATCAAAAGCCTAATTCCTTGTTCCTAAGCCTCCAATTCCAAAATTCATAATGTTCTGATGTTCTTTGTTTTAGAGTTCTTTCAAAACACCCTTAAATTAATTTAGGGTCTAACCCAATGCTTCTAAATAATTTTAGGGTATACCCTCATGTTGTTGAACTTCACCAAAGTCCTTCCTCATTATTTTTAGGGCTACCCTAATATTCTTTTGGGTCCTCAAAAGGGTTTTCCAAACCTTGAAATTTCTAAATTAGCTCTACAACTTTGTGAGGTCTCCAAAATCATGGTTCATACTATGACGACACTATCCACCCTGGTTGATGAGCACACAAAGGAAATTCAAGGACTTAAGCACACTGTGAAGGATATTCAAAATGAGGTGAAGGGTATACAAGCACAAATGGTGGAGATGCAAAAGATTCTAAGTATGATTGTCACAGATTACTTCCACTAAAATCTTCTAATGTAGCCCATCAACCACCTATCCAAGATCAAGAATATTCTCAGGCAATTCTTCCTCCTCTACAGCAATCCCATAGTGTAAAAGGTACAGGAACATCACAACAGTTTCAGCATAAAGAAGATCCACCCAAGGAAGATTCTTCAAAATAGCAATCAAGTCCAGAGGAACTTGCTCCTCAAGATGAGCCACCAATTGACAACAATATTGAAGACAAAGTTAAGGACAAGGAGGAACATATAGAAGACATCAAGTTGCAGTCCAAGAGATCAAGTTTTCTTAAAAAGAACTTATGTTGCATTCATTTATGATGAATTCAAGGTTGTTGCCCCTACAAATTAAAGAGCCGTAACTTGAAATGTAAGAAAGATACATCCTCGAATTTAAACCTTCCACAGCAATAAGGTCGTGGTCAAATTTCTTCAAACCTGGGGAGTATGATGCGTGAATATACCATGTCAAGAAGAAGAAGTTGGAAGACCATGGATAGTCTTACATGGAGTATCTAGTAGTGTCAAGTTAATTTTATGTTTTTACGAATTTTATGTTTTTAAGGGGGGTTTTACAAGTATTTTAAGTCTTGGAGGGTTGAATGTAATAAGGCATGTTTGTTAAAGGATATAATAGGATTTTATTTTATTTTATTCTCTATGTAATGCCTATTTAAAGGCCACATTAGATCAATGAAAATTAGTTGAAGATGAATATTTGAAAAGAATACACGTGTGTTGAAGTGGGTGTGGTATCCCAAGTTTTCTCTTTCAACCCCTCACATGAGGTGAACATTCTACATTCTCTCTCAACCCCTCACATGAGGTAAACATTCTACCTTCTCTCTCTCTTTTACCCCTCTTTTTTCTCTGCTTAATTTCTCTTTTGTTTTCTTTAATTTCTTGTTTTTCTTTGTATATTCAATCATTCTTGTCTTGGTTCTTTTAATTCTTGCCTAATTTCTTTGAAAGATTTAGTTTCTTGAATTATTCCTTTAAAATTTCAACAATCTTTATTAATTAAAGATTCAATCTTTATGCTTTTGTTCTTATTTAATTGGTGTAGGAATCATTTCCCTTTGGATCCTATATCAAGGAACTTTTGGTGAGGAATGGTTATGGTCTATGCAGCTGATTTGCCCAATGTCCTGAGACAGAACTTTGAGTGAGGGGTATAAGTACAGACTACAATATTGGATGAGGCTTTAAGGCTTGTTAGATTTACTAGAGAGGAAAATTTACAATAGATGGATCCCGACAGAAACCTAAGTCATAGGTCATTATTCTACAACTGTCATTGCCAAAAAAAGAAAGTAGAGCAAGGAGGAACAAGAATTGGGGTGAAGGAACGATTTTGACATTCTCTATCCTTATCTCACCAAGTTATCATTGGTGAATGGTTGGCAGAGTGCCAAAATATCATTGCGATTGTCTCAATGCTTGTCATCGCACTATTGGGACTAAGAATGGATTCTAGAGTGTATTACACTCAAAGATTGAACTTGGTGTGTTAACTGAATTCAACTTCCGTGTTCTTGTCCCCTATTAGGCGGTGTAAAAATATTTATAGTCCACCCTAGACCATGTTGGCATTCATAATATGCCAAAGGAGTAGGTGATGGCCCCAAGTAACTCCCCACATAACCGATATGTGTTATGCCTAGTGTAGAAGACCCACAATTCATCCAGAAAATTACAATCTTAAGGATATTGTGAGCCAGGCAAAGAAGACAATCATTTAGTCTCATTGCTAAGGGTGTATAGTCTTGTAGGCGTGGGTGTTGGCTATACACATACCTCATCCAACAAAGCAATCCTCATGCTACCATGTTTATATCATCTCACGTCACTTTCTAATGTGGACGGGTCCCCAACAGCGCAAGGGCTAGCTAAGAGCACCAATACAATGAAAAGGGTCATTGGTGCCTCCACCTCAAGAAAAAAGTAAGTGTTGACTATGTCAATGATTGGCTTACTTGCAACAATACCGAGGGTTTCTGCCAAATGTAGAGTGATGCAGACATTAAAGTGAGGTGAGGCCCACACTTAGCCTTAGTGGGGTCCACGCATGGAGCGATTTATAGAAGATGCAATGTTATGTGGTTTAATAAGGGTCTTATAGGGGGTTAATGTTTATTTTATGCGTTCATGTAATAAGGTCAATAGTGTCAAGATGTTGGTTGTTTTTTTTTTAGAGTAATATCATGTTTGATATTTACTCCACTTTTTCAATGGTCAAAACTTGACATTTTATATTGATTTTGGTACAATTAGAAAGGTTATTTAGTTCCCTTTCTAACAAGACCAAGATTGTACAAATCCAATGTGATTTGGAAAAGTTATGACCAAATTATTAAGAAGGTGTCAGTAAAAATAAGAATAATATTTTTTTAATAAAGGTTTAAGTTTTAGTTATTTTAATTTTAGGAAAATAATTTTTTTAATTTTATGTTTTAGAAAACTTAGCTAACAAGTTTAGGCTTTTAAAAGTTTTCTATTTTAGCATGTTTTTAATTGTTTAAGGTTGTAAGTCTATTTAAAGGCAACATTTTCCATAATTTTACAATGAATGAAAAAATTGATGAATAAAAAATTTTCTGGCTTTCTACCTCTTGGTTAGTGTGTTCTTCCTTTGTGAAATGTAAAAATCAGGAGTGGTTTTCCTTAAAGGTGAATTCCTTAGGTTTATTCAAGCTTGGTGGAGGACAAGATTTCCTGTTTTGAATTTGGAAAAGCTTCAAATCAGTCTACATCATCTTTGGTATCATATCTATTGTGTTGCATCAATTTTGGTATCAGAGCCAGGTTACAACCAATCATTATTCAGTTATAATCCCGAAAAACTCTGAAATTTTTGAAAAGCCAAAAAAGGTCTTGAAATGATTTAATTTTGATATTTTAGAAAATGGTCAAATACCTAAAATCCTGAAAATTGCCTAAACCCTAAAATTTTTCCTAAACCTTAAAAAATTTGAAAATAACCCTGAACCCTTGAATTTATGAAATTCCTGAAGAGACAAGATCCGGAAAATCAAATATATTGTGGATTTAAGGACAATGTTGTTGATATTCAGTTCCGTTGCGAAAGATTCTATTTCAAAGGTGTTGAATGTCTAGTATGTGATTTCCCACACACCAATGATTTTAAGCACACAGTTACTTTTAATAAGAAGACTAAGTATTACGACTTTTTAACCATGATGGCTTCTCCGTATAAGAAGATATTTTCGCACTTGTGTCATTTTGATGTCCAAACAATAGATATGTAAGAACTCGTACAAGCTAATTAGGAATGCACTTGAACCATATTTAGAAAAGTAGAAACGCATAATTATAAGAAATATAGCTTCTAGATTGTGCATGTAATGTACATAAGTTTACCTTTACCCAGCATAAAGCAGAGAAGAGTTGAAGAGAGGAGAAGAAAGGGAGAACCTGCTCACAACGAAGTAGACGGAGTCGGGCTTTGCTTGGATGGCAGTTTTTGTAAACCCTAGCTTATCCGCAGGCCAAAGCTCATCCCCAAAAAAGCTGCTTGTGTACAGCACCTGATCCCCAGCCTTGAGCCCTACTTTTGCTGCATTTCCTCCATTCTCCACAGCCTAATAACCAAAACAACCTCACATTAAGAGACGTACTTTCAATCATAATAGTCTCTTTTCATTCAAAAATCGAAAAAAGAAGAAAGGTATTATAGAACTCACAGTGATGACGACTCCACCACCCTGTTTTTGACCCAATGTGAGGCCTAAGGGCTTATCAACTTCAACCTCTATGTTCTTTGCAGCACCGGCAGTTCGTGCTGTAATCTCGAGATTTCTTCTTCTGAGGCTAAAACCGTTATGTTTCTCAGCTATGAGAGAATCTGAGAAACCCCTTTTGACATCTTGAAGTGAGAGACCTTGGAAGGTGCTTTTCTGCCCAATATGATAGAGAGAGAGAGATTAGTGAGTTTGCATTTGAGAAACAAAAGTGGGTTTAGGGGGATTGATTATAGAAGCATACCTGGTTTTGGATGGGAGTGAATGGTTTTGGAGGAGGGAGTTGAGTACTCCGAAGAGAGTGGTTCCTGGTGATGGTGGAGCATGAAGAGGGGGAGGAGGCACCTGCAACCACAGCTGACGACATCCTCTTTGATGGGGAAGGGAACGAAATTGCATCGTTTGCAGGAGGGGGTGAGAGAGACAAGAAAAAGAGGTTAATGGGGTTACAGGATCTCGTGGATAGGATTGCAAGATGAGATAACCTTTTAGTGGCAGGGACACAGGGAGGATGGGGAGCACACGTCCCACTTAAATTTTCATAAAAAGGGAACGGGTTTGCTGCATGTAGCGCTGTCAGTCTGAGCCTTGTTGAGCGAGTTTGAACTGAACTTAATGAACTTAGAAAAGCTCGGCTCATTTAAGAGCTTGGTTTAGTTAATAGTTTTATAATAAAATTATACATAGAGATAAGGTAATGTTTAAGTAAGATAAATTAGGTTAATGGACCATTAAGTATGTTGGGGCATTTTTTCTGATGAACTAAGCTTATCTCATCCTGAGCTGAACCTGATCTTGGCTTTCATGTGATGAGCCAGAGCATCTTGGCCGTTGACACCGCTAGCTGGATGAGTCATCTCATCAGAGAAAGAATTTTGTACAAATGGCACTAGGGATTTACAGTTTTTTGGGGGGCCTTCTATTACTTTTTGGTGTTGATGTGTCCACACTACAGTACCTTCTGCACGAAATTCAATTGTACCTAATCTTGCACAAGATAACCGTCTAGACTTTTAGCAAGGGTGGCTATTCGTGTAGGCAGGTCAATTCGTCTAGTGTCAAGTTAAGCATATATGACTATAAGAGTCAACTTGGCCAATTTATAAATCATATCAAAGCAGGCTTACCCGAAACTTGTTTACAGTCAATCCTAACCCGCTTATTTTGTGTTGGGTTTGTGTCGGATCAATAGGTGGTGTCAAACATTGTCACCCCTAACTTTTAGTGGGACTCTCCAATGAGGCAGGAGTACACCTCCCACTTTACATTTTGGTACATAAAAACACACTCCACAATGGGTTATAAATGGAGCGAATTCAAAGCAGATGTAGACACATTCGCATTCGATCTGTTTAAGAAAATCATCCATCCGAATTCACATCCGATATTTGATGGATGTTTGAAAGAGGAATTTGGATTCAATTCTGGTTAATGAGTCGAACATCGGATGTGAATTCAAATATCCACCATGGTTTTTTTAATTAAAATAAAAACTCACCATCGTTGCAGGAATCGATTGAAGAAGAAGAGGCAAAGAAGAAAAGAAAAAGGAAGCGGAGAAATAAAAAGAAACTAGAAGAGATGGGAAAAAAGTAGTTGCATCTCCACTGCATTGCCTAAGCTAAACGCCTCTCACTGTTAAGAAGAATCAATGGTCTTCAACCATTTATGGCTCCAGGGTTTCATCGACCTTCGTTGCTAGATATCTAGTTCCTTGCCCAAGGTTTGTTGGGGCATTGTATCTGGGGCGACAATTACTAGTGCTCCTTTGAAGGAAGCCATGTCGGAAAACAAAGGTGAGTAATGTATGGTAATTTGCACTTCAAAACCCCCTAATTGCACTGATCTAAAATTTGCTGAGAATGGGAGGGGTTTTCTATGGTGTACTTACAGTAGGCGTTGGGGAAGTGTGTAACAACAGGAATGAATCTCAACTTTTATATATATATATATATATAGAATGAACCTCAATTAAAATTACAAAAGTGCCACTAAACTTTTATTGATTGACAAAGATGAAACAATCACAGGTGCTTTGGTAAGTCTATGGATCATAAGATTACAAAAATACCCCTCTAACTACATATCTAATATATAAAAATAAATAAGATTAAACAGTCAAATATTAATCGGAGCGGATATATACATATCCGCATTTGATTCATTTATAATTGAATATTTATCAAACAAATCAAATATTTAAACGAATTGGATATAAATGCATTCGTATTCATCTTAATCGAATCGAATATGGATGCTTAGGCAGATAGTTGATAGTCCTACTATCAATGCATCACTGCTAGGCTCAACTCATGACTCAATTAAAACTCATTTAGCCAAGTGAACCTGAGTCAATCCAGGAGGGATTTCGTAGAACTTAAAGTTAGCCTAATGTAAGAATGACATTAGGGGCCGACACATCAGTGCCAAAAAAGTTATATATACTTTTTGAGAAATGTTTTTCACTATTTGGCACTGATGTATCGGCCCCTAATGTCATTCTTACTTTAGGCTAACTTTAAGTTGTCCTACCAAATCCATAGGGGAGTCAACTAGTTATATATTTGCATGAGCTTGAATTTAATGCCCCCCAACTAAGCTTGAACTGAACTTAATCCTTATGTGACAGGTCTGAGTTGAGTTGGGGGGAAAAGCTAAGCTTGGCTCAACTGGACTTGTTGACACACATGTTCCCATCATCAACAAAGATACCCGTATTATGTTACTACACCATTTACACGTGAAACCTAAAAAGAAAACGAAACCAAAGTGTCTGGTTGGATATATAATGGAAACCCTTTTTGTCTTCTCTTGTGAACTAAACCCAAATCCATCCATTCCCTCTCTATTAGGGTTTCACATGAACTCATTTTTGGCAATTTACAAACTTCTCTAGTGATACCACACTATTCTTCAGCAAATTACAGACTGTTTATAGGAATTTGAATTCTAAGTTATTATTTTATCATCGTTAAAGCTAATTAAATAGTTAAATATTCAATAAACTACAAACTGTTAAAAATCTAATTCCAATTCCATTATTAAATTTTGTAAAATTCAATGAACACAAAATATATAGATAGATATGGTTATCCTTTAGGGAAAATTTAATAGTTGAACCTAACATACAGATTGCCTATGTGCCCATTGAAGGGATCAAGCCAATCTTAATTCATCCATACTTAATCAAGACATTAGAGGAACATATGTAATGCTTTCTTGATAGTAGTTAAGGTCCCCCACTTAAAGTTTGAAGGATTAGACTAAACTAACTTAGGGATTCAACCATGTTATATTTTGAGGAGATTTAAAATGCAACATCTCAATTGATCAAGGTGGAGCCTGATTGATCAAGATGTTCCAATGGGAAAAAATTCTAAACGAACTTTGAAGATTCATGCAGAGACGCAAGATACATCTATAGACATTTAGATGTAAATTTTCATAATCAAAGGGTGTCTAAATGTCTATAGACACATCTCAAAAGTGGATTTTCAAAATCTATAAATATAAGGTAAGGTTTTGATATTGATATATACTTAAAAATCTCTATCTATCTCCTCTCTTTCTTGGTTAATCTGCAAGTCGTTTTGGTGTTGTTTTGCAACCGAGATCTAGAGTTCTTGAGTTGTTCTGAGTCAGGTTTAAACCACATTCATTATCATTCACTAAAGGACTTCTCAGATTGTGCGAGTTGAAGAAACCTGTGTCATTTAATCTTGGGACGGTCGTCTACTATATCCTATCATGCTAATTAGAGGGAGACAAATGCTATTTAGGATAGTGTCTTCAGACACGCATTGACACCAAAGCAATAAGTTCTTTCTAGTTCTGATTTTAAAAGTTTATTCTAAATTATTTAATTTATTTACAGTATATTAAATTGATTCTTTAACATCTCATAATGCATTAGAAGGGTAAAAGTGTAATTTAGTAAGGGTAAGGGTAAAATTGTCTTTTAACATTTTAGGGAGTCATTTGTGGTGTTTGGGATCCAATAGAATGAATTAGTAATGAGGTGAATAAAGATAAGTCATGAACTAGTCAAGTTCTAAAGTTGTCCCAAGAACGTAATTGGGATAACTTTATGGACACACTTGCACCAATCCTAAGATAATTAGAGTATAAACCATATATCATTGGAAAGCTCTAGAAATTTACTTTTTAACGCTTCAAATGGTTCATGAATCAAAGTTTTCTAAAGAAATTTATAACTATTTTACCACATGATGTTTGAGCTGAAAATTTAGAATACACCCATGACATGTGTCATAACCGGTCAGAAGACAAGTCATCACTCTCAGAAAGTTCGTAACCAATCTCATGATAGGTCAAAAGATGGGTCAAACCCCTATTATGAAGAGAAGGAGAAGAAACAAGTGAGATTTGGTTGGCTTACATACCCCATTCATTTTTCTCAACGATTCTTTTGAGAAAATTGGGGTGCATGCCTAGAACCACGGTATTTGTGGTGCCTCATTTCTTTGTTTTTACACTTGTTTTTCCTTATCATTGTTTTGTTCAAATGTTAATTTACTAATTACTACGTATTTTCTTCTTACATGCCAAATTAACTAATAAAAAACCAACCAAATAAATTTATACATATGAGTAAAGAAAATTATTTAGTGTACATGCTGCCAAGTTTTAAGACCCAGATTTTGGGATAGGATGCTTCTTTCATATTCCTATATGGCTAAAAGATTTGTTAGATTGTTATTATTTATGTGTTACTTTTGTGTTGTTAATCTAAGATGGCCTATGAGCTTTGGAGGCAATTTAAGAATTTTTTTGTGTAAACATGTAAGTACTTCTAGTACTTGTTTTCTAATTTCTAATTTTCAAAGGAAAAAGATTAGA
Organism: Platanus orientalis; assembly: GCA_025762735.1. Classification (NCBI taxonomy): domain Eukaryota; kingdom Viridiplantae; phylum Streptophyta; class Magnoliopsida; order Proteales; family Platanaceae; genus Platanus; species Platanus orientalis. The sequence goes on from JAOXJP010045388.1 coordinate 18,257, forward strand.
CTTTGTGTTCACTCAACACTGACACGCTCATAGTCTGACTTTTTAGTCTATAGTTTTGTAGAAATGCATGGGACTGGTCATGATTGATGCATATATGACTTTCACACATGTTAAGGATTAGTTAAATAGAATTGTACATTTTCCCTCCCACTCTTTAAGGGTATAACCATACCTCACATCAATTATAAGAGAATTTAGTTTTAACTCTTCCAATCTCTTTCATTATTGTCTTAAACTCTTATATATTTATCCAAAAGTATACAAGCGATATCCAATCCCATGACATCTCATGACAACCTTCATCCAATCCCATGACATCTCATGACTACCTTATCTAGAACTGTTTTGTTTAACCAAATCAAACTTAACCCATTAAATCGGTTGTCAAGTATGTAAAAACAATTTTTCCTTATTTTATCCAACTAGCTGATGATCTTTTTGGGCCCAACAGGTTTAATTAGTTGCAGGCTTAAAATCTAAAACTTTGTGTCATTTATCTTAAACCTAAATTACAAATAACATTGTAACGTATTAAATTGGGCGCAGCCTTGAAACCCTAAGCTCAAACCAAGGCCTAAGTGATGTAAGATCAGGTGTAGCCCATAGGCCAACATTCTCTGCAAAATCTTTTACACGTTATAAATTTTATAAAAACGTGAGAAGAGTGGCTTTGACATGCACTTGGAAAGAAGTAGTTGACACATACCATCCAACCAATCCACTTTTCTTTAAAGGCAAGTTTATGTAGTGTACGTCAAATGACTTCCCATTCATGCTTATCATATTTTAATCTAGCACTCTTATTCATATTGCACCACAAATTTTTACTTCTGATTTATTTTAACACCTAGCAAATTTTTATGATGAAATAAACAATGTCCGAAGGGAGTCTGACAAAGTGTTTATCAATAAATACATAGGTACTTATTCATTGTGTATTTACAGTGATGCCCTCCATTGACCCATGTTTAATGACCTAAACACCTTTTGTCAGACCACATGTCATGCACTTATTGGTAATGGAGTGATACTTGTCCATTCAAACTGGAGATGATTCAAAATCCTTTGCTATTTCCTTGGACTAGAAAATAGGCCTTAGTAACCTGACAAACACTCAGCAATCACAATCAAGAATTTAATGAGGTTTGGGCAGGTTTTGGACCCACATAAATGATCACTTATCTCACGTTTAGGAATTGGGGTTCACTGTAATGACTAAAGATTCTCTGTAGTAGATTAAACCACGTTAATATGCAACGAGAGTCTATAGTGCCACACATATACAAGAATTTAGGATTCTCACTTACATTTAGAGTTTTCAATTTTTTGTATACATGCCTTATTTTGAAAATAGTTCCAAGTTCATGCATTTTAACTAACTGCTCCACTAGAATGGGTCCCACCTTAAAAAGAGTCCGGATTTTGTGCACACAAAATCTGCGTGCAATGCATGCACACAGACCAAGGGATGGACACATCAGTGTCAAAAAGTGATAAATATCCCCCAAAAAGTGTAAATCACTTTCAACGCTGATGTGTCCACCCCTTGGTCAGTGTGCACACTTTGCATATGGATTTTATGAGCACAAATGCCAAAATCCCTTTAAAATAATTAAGTAAGCAAGAAGAAAGCAAGAATTAGCTTGGTCAGAGGATTACACCAATGTACCTTTCTTTTTTTTAATTTGAGCGTTGAAGGAAAAGAAAAGCTTGCTATGCCTATTGTCCTGCTTCTGCTCTAATGCAACACATACCCTCAACAAATGAAAAGCATCATCCAAATTTGAATTTTTGAGGGCAATATGCACATAGCAATGCATACACGATAACTTTAAGAATGTCTCTCATTTTAGTGAAGTATCAAGTCAACCTATTAATCAGAAACATCTAAAGTTATCTTCAGTCAGAATATCTCCAGAAGGTTTAAAAAAAAAGTTGTTGGTAATTTAAGAATAAAACAAGCTCACAACCTTGGGTTTTATCTTGGTTTCCCCTCCTTAGTTGTTAGAGATAAAAGCTCTTTGTTCTTCTATATATAAGATAGGATAAGGATTAAAGTTCAAGGTAGGAAAGGTAAATTTCTTTCCCACGCAGGTAAAAAAAAATCCTTCAAAAATCTGTAGTTGTAGTCATTTCTACATATGCTATGTGTTGGCACTATCTTAAAAGTCTACTCACAAATGAAGGACACGTGGATTTTAATGATCCTAGAAATGAAACCATAAACAAGGATACATGACGAAACCAATGTTATGACACGTGTCATAATAACCATCACACGATAAAGATAGGTAACTACTTATATGAAGCCAATCAGACCAGGCCACTACCCACCCCACGACGAGAATCAGCCACAACATGGAAAAGTGATTGTAGCAGCGAAGAGGAGTGGAAAGTGGAAGAAACCACCCATGCAACATGAAGAAGATATTACAACTGTTGTAACTGGCTGGATCGATATAAATAAGCCAAAAGAAGAAGAAGAAATGATCATCAACATCAACAACACATTTTATTTCTATCTAGGAGTGGGAGTAGGTCTATCTTAGGAGTAGAAGTAACGTAACTTAGTCTATAATTTGGTTCGAAGAAGTGTGAACTTGGTTCATTCCTAGTTTATGTAATCATCCCGGTTGACATCAAGTAGAGTGACTCCTTTTAAGGAGGTTTTTTGTCCCTCGAAACAAGCAAACGTTTGTACTGTGCTATTATTCTGTTGCATTAATGAAGTTTGGTCTCTTTTATGTTCTTCTCCTTTGAAGTCTCAGGAAAAGTCCTCTTTGTTGAGGCATGTACCGAACTTGGCCTAGTGCCTTGGGGTACCTACACCCGAGACAATGTGAGGAAAAAGAAATTTTATCACCAACACAGAGATTGATGACCATAGTGGGAGTACACTTCGAGGGGAATGGAGATTCAACACCTCAAAGAAAGGGAGTGATCCCTTTAATGGAAGATTGTCGCCCAGGAAGTCCCTAGGTTCCAATGATGGACCCGACATGTTTGACAAACTAGCTTAAGCTGTGGCTACAGCCTTTTGGATAATGGTCAGGTGAGGTCTAATCGAGAAGAATCTATGGCAGAATGCAAAAAAATGGTTTGGAGGAAGGAAAACCAACTATTCTACACCAGAGTTTCTTACCATTCTTGTGGGCAGAGTTGGGTGCAATTTCCTTTAGAAGACCAGTGAATCGACATCCTACTACGTGCCTTGTGTGAAACAATCTCACAGGAGACAACTAGCCCCAAAAGATAATGTTTTGACATACCAGAATCGACTCAATCGAGCATTAAGGATGCCACCTGAAGGAAGGGATGAGAAACCTCACAGCCTTAAAGGATGCTCGAAAAGTCCCTTTGTTGAGTACGAGCACACAAGTAACATAAGTTGTTCTCAAAAGGAAACTTAAGTGTTAGAAAGTTTGAGTTGTATGTCTCAGGAGAATCTCTAAAGACAGAACAATTTTGTCATACAAACATGTGAGAATGTGGGACCAACAGACCCACGCTCACTGTGTAAGAAGAATCTACCGTCTCAGAGATGCGCAAGAAAAAAACATTCAAGTTTTTGAGCTAGTCGGGTGATAGTTGACCCACGCAATTGATGCATGGACAAGGAGCAAGGAATGAGATAAAAAGGCAACCCCATGAGGTTTGTGCAAAACAGGCCTCGTGATTAGCAAATACAGGACCATATGTCGACTTATAGGATGAGGAAGGGCAACCCCTTGTAAACCTTGATAAGCCTAAATTTGACATTGGCCTTCACCATTCCAAGGAGGTGTCAGTTAAGCCTACTGGCTAATTGATACCCCTCAAGGGAAAAAAAGAAAAACAAAACCCTCGATGGGTCAATCAAGACTAGGTCAATGGTGTTAATAAAGGTGTTAGACAAGAAGTTGACAGCACTAACAAAAGTGGCAGAAGAAGAATCAACGACGTCAACAAAAGTGTTAGATGTAGAAGAAGGCGAATTGACATGTTGAATAACGAGCCAAAAAAAAGGGTTGAATCTAGTCACATTCCAATACAAGTGGACATCAACACGGTCACGATAAACAAAGTGACCAATAAAATATGTCAAGAAGCAATCGAGCACAAAAGTAGGTTAATGACCCAAAGAGAACAAGTCATTACAATCTTGAAGCCAATGAGGATCAACACAATTATAGTCAACTTAGTATTGAAAGATCTAATAGAATGATCTTAGAATGATAAAGATCACCATCACGACTCAAAAGACATGAGAACCGAGCACTGATGCAATCGGATGCCTGACCTGGAAATCGAGGCCCAACGCTCGATGGCTTAGTAGTCGATAGGATTGAAAGAATCCAAGGCATCAACCATCAACTAAGAACAAGTTCATCTCCTAGAGGCGACATCGATCCAAGAGAACTCTGGAATAATAAAAGTCAAAAGGCTAAAGGAGAAAAGAAAAGTCTAGACTTTTAGCCAGAAAACATGGTCTCAATGAGCATAGTCATGACCGAGGAATGACTAAAAAATGAAAAGCCTTAGACCAAAAAAGCGTTATCCTTTAAAGGGTTCGCTACAGCAGGATCTAGCGCTAGCAACATAGTGCTTTGGGGGTATAACATGGTTACTCAAGATAGTTCAAGTTGGGTCGAGGATCAAATTCTAGGAAGAAACAAACCTAGTAATGCATCCTAGGGGGCAATATCACTTCTAGGGATAGAGAATTTTAGCAAGAAAGAACGGTCATTCGCGTGGATAAGGCAATAGCAAAATAGTGAAGCTATTGATGAAGGCACTCATCAATTCAAGAATGATCATTTGAAGCACCCTAAATCCCTATATTAGGAAAGAGGAGAATCTCCGAGAACTAATAACGTGAGCCAAATATTTTGGCTTGTGCAAGGGCAAAGAATGCCCAACAATAAAATGAGTCTAAACATGACTAGTTATAATGAAAATAAAATGTCTAAGGGAAAAAATGTCCTAAAAGAAAACAAGATGATGGAAGCCCAAAAGGCTCATATCGAGACTGTCCATCATTCCTCGAAGCAAAGTTGGCTTGATGATGATTGGTATGGTGCGCCAAAACTGGTGAAACATGTGGTAGAACACAGGCTTCTGTAGAAACTATTCAACCCGGATGAAGCAACGAGCCAAAAGGATCTAGGAGAAGCGTGTCTTTCGCTTCTCTAAGAACCACGTTGAGAGTTGCCTAGGCGAAGGTTCTGGTCCAAGGGAAGAAGGGAAGGGGCTCAAGCTAACACTTCCCACCTAGCGGGTGCCCTTCTCACAGGACTATAACACACATGAAAGTAAGCAACATAAAAGGGGAAAGCCCATCTTCGATGGTGTGGAAAGAGCAATGTCCCCACACGTAAGGCACTCTTCCATGACCTAAGGAGAACTCAGGGATTATCTGATGAATCTATGCAACCTTTTAGCTCTTTTGGAAAGGGAGACCCTAGATGAAACAATTGTCCTTCAATCGTGGGGTAGTGGTTTGGGAGGAAGAAGAAGGTAGTAGACAATCCCATGAGTGAGGGGATCCAGATACTAGTCGCAATCTAGGAAGAATGATCACTCCTTTCTAATAAAAGCTAAAACCACTTCAGAGTATTGAGGCCCGAGGATGTGTTCGCAAAGGAGGTGAGTTGCAGTCATGGGCACAAACTAATGCTCGCAGCTAGTATTTATAGACCCGCTGAAGACAGGGTTAAGAGAAGGCAACAAAGATAATTTAGTTTCTCATGCAAAAGTCGTCATTCGTTTCGCTCGAGATCATTGGAAGTTGGGAAAATCTTGAAAGCAATTGGCATCAGAGGATATTTCATCATGAAAGCGGTGTGTTTAAGATTACCTAGTCAAATCAGTCACACCATCGAGCACAGACCAAAAAAATAATCAATATGGTCCAATGACATGAACTTGAAGCGTCAGAAGAATGTCACATACACCTAGTTAAGATATAAACTAGACACATGTTAGGGGGCATTTGTTGGCATCATCTTAAAAGTCTGCTCACAAATGAAGGACACATGGATTTTAATGAGCCTAAAAATTGAACCATGAATAAGGACACGTGACGAAACCAGTGTTACAACATGTGTCATGATAACCATCACACAACAAAGTCAGGTAACTACTTACACGAAGTCGGCTAAACCAGGCCACTACAACATAGAAAAGTGGTTGTAGCAACGAAAATGAGTGAAAAGTGGAAGAAACCATCCATGCAACGCGAGGAAGATATTACAACTGTTGTAACTGGATTGATCAATATAAATAGGCCAAAAGAAGAAGAAGAAGAAGAAAAAGAAAGGATCTTCAACATCAACATCAAATTTTATTTCTATCTAAGAGTAGGAGTATGTCTATCTTAGTTTGTAATTTGGTTCAAAGAATGATGAACTCGGTTTATTCATAGTTTATGTAATAATCTCTGTTGACATCGAGTGAAGTGACTCCTTTTAAGGAGGTTTTCAGTCTCTTGGAACAAGCAAGACGTTTGATCCATCAATATTCCTCTCAAGGTTAAACATTTCATTGGCATACATGTAAAGAGACCCTCCATGTAAAAGAAAATCTTATCAAAAGGAAAATCTTTTTTATTGATCTTTTTCCTTTATGTAAAGAGGCAAAAAAATCTACCATGCATAGTATTGTCAAGTGTAAAATTGTGCTTCTAGTCTAGTTCAATTCCTCTCTAAGTTTTAGAACCTTATCTAAAAGCTCCTTCTCTTTTTTGGATTGGATAATTATGTGGTGTAATTTGAACCATTTGTCCAAGCATGACTGTAGTGATATATTGTGTACCATTGCTATCTTTGCTTGAAATATCTGGAAAGCTCGAAATAAGTCTGTCTTTGAAAAATGTCTTTACAATATGTTTAATGTTTCTTTTGCTATTTTCCAATCACTAAATGAATCTCAAGTTAGTAGTCATATTTTTTTGGTCTCGGATGCTCGAAATGCTTATTTTAGGTGGAAGCCACCGGATGAGGAGTTTGTAAATATTAACTTTGATGGTGCTTTTTTTGAATCCTCTCATATTTGTACCGTGGGGTCATTTTCTATGATTGTAAGGGGGCGTTGATTCATGCTACGATGGAGGGAGGTTTTGATGAATCTACATTGGTAGCAAAAAGTCTTTTAGTCTGTTTGGCTCTTTCTATAGCCCGTAAGCTAGGGATTAGGTGTTTGATCTTGGAGGGAGACTTTGTTGTTGCCTCTTTCCTCTTAGATCTTAGTGGGATGATTCCCTAGGTCGCTTTTGGTCCTATCTATGACTATTGTGTTTTAAGTCAAACATGTTCTCTTTTCTTCTGTATTTATATTAAACGATCTGCTAATTTGGTGGCTGACTGATTGGCTAAGAGTGGATTGGGTTCAAACTCATGCTTAGGGTGGCCTTTGACTCCTCCACCATGATTGGAACTTGATCTTGCTTCTGATGTTGTTCTTGAGCATAGTTCTCTATATTTGCTTTATGATTGTTATCAAGAGAGAGATATGATTGTTATCAAGAGAGAGAGAGTGAGAGAGGGAGAGGAAATCGCCAAATCCTATGTAACAAGCTAAAAATACATTAATTTAAAACTGCCGTCAAAACATGACGTGCATATAAAAAAAATTGAAATTTTAATCTTAGGCCGGAGTTACATTAATACGCCTATTACATTGTAAACTTAAAAGTAAGCCCACTTTTAACCACATGTCATTCTTTGACCATAGTTTCCCGTTAATGTATTTTAAGCTTGTTGGAGAGGATTTGTTTTCGTAGATCAGAATATCAGATGATAGACTTCTACCATAAGCAATGTATTAGGTGGGCCCATTAAATGGTAGGTCAAGGATGATAATTTGATTTCAATGACGTCAAAGAACATCCCATCACATGAGAAGCCCCTCACTGAATAAAAATCCCAAAGTAAACGATGAGGACAAACTAAGGTGAGGGAAAAAGAGCCAGAGTGGATAGGCTCTTCACGGACTTCACACCCTTTGGCCCGCGCGAATATTCTCGCGTCACCTCCGACTTCCCGTCTCTTACGGAAAGTCCGAAACTCATCTCCTTTGTGGGCCCCACCCCCACTCATTGGCTCGGCGCCGGACCTCACTTGCGTTCTACGTGGCACGTGGGTGGTCGAATATTCCACGCCTGAATTGCCGGCGAATATTCCACGCTGGCATCCACGTGTCACAATCCTTCTTTCTTCTATCTACTTGGCACTTATGCATTGGCTAACCAACTCATCTCTCTTAAGAATTTTCTCTTTATCTTTTTCACTTTTATTTTCTTTACTTGTTTTTCTTGTTGAGATTCGTCGCCGGAAAATCTCTTTAAAATTCTTTCCCCTCCATGTTCTTACTTCGGGAATCTAGGACTTTGAATCTATCTCTTTTTCTTTTTTCAATTCTTTTTTTTTTTTTTTTTTAAATTTGGCGATAATGGGACATCCGTGTTAGAACTTTAAAAACTCCATGATCTGAGTCTTTTATCTCTGGATCGGATTTCGTTTTTGAGTTCTTCGACATTTGGATCATCAAATTACTTTTAGTTTTCAGAAATTTGAGATTATCGAATTCTAATTCCTTTATTCTCTAATCTCTATCTACCGATCAAAATCCAATCGGAGTTCAGCAAATGTTCATGTCTTTGCGATCACTAATTAGATTTCTGGATCAAACCTTCATATAAATTGTCTTCCAGAAGGATCCGTACTGATTCCAAGAAGTTGCTTTTGTTATAGAGAAGAACGCATCTGCTTTACAAACTTTCTTAGAAACTTCCGGGGCTTCTCCTAAACACAAATCCTTCCTTTCTCTCTCTCTATTAAATCTTCAGCAGGCGTGACTGCTTGAATGAGAATTCGAATCACAAGCTTTTTTACGGTACGATCACACGAAGGTGGAACTGACTTTTGCTTGCTTTTGCTTTTGGACATTCTCCTAACGAATTTCTGGTTTTTCTTTTTCCTCTATCATAAAGAATACGGGGAATTGCAGGAAAAGCAAAAGCTAATATGAAGAACTCAGGTTTGCTTTAGAGGGAGAAAGAGTTGGAGAAATCCGAATTCAGAATTTAAAAATTAAGAAGACAAACCAGGGTTTTGGAGGCGGCAGTGGCGAGATGGAGAGGAGGTGTGGGAGCTATGCGTACGAAACAGGGGTGGTGCTCTCCAGGGACCCGAAGCCACGGCTGAGGTGGACGCCTGACCTTCACGATCGATTTGTTGATGCCGTCACCAAGCTTGGTGGACCCGATAGTAAGTTCCTCTCTCCCCCTCACGGCCGGCCGGGTTTAGTTAGCATTCCGTACTTACTTTTTCTTTGCATGCGCCTCTGGTTTCGAATTTCGATATGTTTCCCCCTTCAAAATGCGACAGTGTTCCTCAACTAAATTTTCCTGGAAAAATGAGATCCAAGTATGATGAGGGCATTTTGGACATTTTACCTTATTTTTGTCAGATTGATGGAATAAGAATAATAATGATAATAATAATAATAATAAAATGTGTGTTTTCAGAAGCAACTCCCAAGTCGGTGCTGAGGGTGATGGGTTTGAAGGGCTTGACACTGTACCATTTGAAGAGCCATTTACAGGTAAATTTTCTGTTTCTTTAATCCAAGGGAATGAGTTTCATGTGAGATTGCTTTCCACACCGTTGGATTGGGACAACTGTATTAGTTTCTTATAAATAAATAAAAAGAATAAGTGTATTATTAGTAGGTTTACAATCTAATAAATCTGACTTAGAAGAAGAGAACAGGCAAGAAGGAATTCTTAACTCTGGCCTTTTTTTTTTTTAATAAAATGGTGGGTGCAGAAGTATAGACTGGGAAGGCAGCAGGCGGAGAAGGAAACCAGCTCTGAACGATGCAGAGACACTGCTGGTGAGTCTTGTTTGTAATTAGCTACGATTTTGTATTGCTCTCGCCGTCTTAAGTATCCATATCTGAGTAAGTTAAAATACACTATTGTGAAACTGTCCACAAAACATGACACGTACACACACAAAAAAAAAAAAAATTTAATCCAACCAAATTTGGGCAGGATTTTTTTTTGTGTACGTGTTTATGTTGCAGAAACTTGTTACACGTTAATGTAATTTAACTTAGTATAGAGTATCTTTAACTGCCACATTTCTGCATTGCTTGAAGAATTTGAACTAGTTTTAAAATAGAAAAAGGAAATAATGGGGAAATGATTGAAATTGTATGTTCCATGTGGCAAATGGAGCACAATCCTCAGCTAGTGATTATTACTTTTGAATCATATCCGTTATGAACGGAGAGATATCACTTAAGTACCAATTAACAAAGGGTATTTTGTTAAATAATATAAAAGTCAAAGAAGAGTATTACAACAAATACACAAGAAAAAAAGTACATGTGTATTTATCAATGTACCCTCTACCAGATATTATGTCATGCACTGGTAGATACTGGCGTGGCTGGTATCTCTCCATTCAGGAGATGATTCCAGCCCTTGTCCAATCACGGGGAGGTAGCATTAGAATTAGGGAACAAATGTTGTGTCCAGGATTTTGTATGTCCTACTGCCTTTTGTTGAGGAGCATCAGTGCTTTTTTGACGGGACATTGTGTGGGGGTGTATGACTAAAGAAGTGCGGCATGCATATGGCTACGGTGTGAGCATGACACGTGGCGAGGGGGGGTGATGTGCACAGGGCCTGGCCAGCCCAAACCCCAGTCTGAGTCTGGCCCAATCGGTTCTGAAAGGCCCAACCCAAAACGTACTTTAGGCTGGTCTCGGCCTTTGGTTTCTGAATTTCTGTTCCGCCCAAAACCTGTTATATACAAAGGTGGGCATGCCCCAAGCCTACTAAGGCTCAGCCCGGACGTGGCCCATGCATACCCCTAATGGTGAGAACGAAGTCAAAAAAGAACTTGCCATGGTATGCTTAACATGGGTTATGCGGCCAGGGTACTTGGAAGACATGATACCTAGGGATGTCAATTAGGTCGGACTGGACTGGTTTAAGGTTAACTTGAATGCAACTCGAAATTCAATACCTGGGCTCAAACTCAACTCAAGATAATTTGTCCAAACTGGGGAGCAAATCTTTTGTAACCAAAATTAGTGTGACAAGTGTGTGACCACACCTGGGGCTGACACATAAGAGTGTTTAAGAGTAAAAGGGTCAAAAGGGGGCAAATGTCCTGTCTAGGATTTGGTGTCCAGGACACCAGAGGATGTCAATGGGATAAAATGGGCGGGAATTTGAAATTTCATCCAATTCCCACCCATTTTATTCCATACGATATCCCTGGCATCGTCGACGGACATTTATTTCAGGGTGGAAAAAAATACTCAATTCGAAAAGTAACCAAAAAGAGGCAATGAGTGTGATCAGTTTAGTTTGTGATGTGCACCACACACTTGCACATGATCTGTTTTTGAATTTGGTGTCTCTTTTTTAACTCTTACTTTTTGTAACTGCTTTTTTTTTTAATGTTTTTACCCTTGTACATGTTATGTGTCAACCCTTGGAGTGGTCAAACACTTGTCACTAATTTTGGATTGTTTCAGCAAATCAAAATCCCACTGGTCAATGCCAATTAGGAGTGGCAATGAGCTGAGCTAGCTGGGCTATGCTCGTCATGAGTCAAGCCTGAACCTTGTTTTAAGTTCAACAAGTCGTGCCAAGATTTGAACTTGTTTTCTAAATGACCCTAAGCTGAGTTTCACTAAACTCAGGTCACAAAGAAGACTTATTGGGTTAATAGACCATTAGGCTGTTGGGCCTTCCAACTCGAACTTGGCAACTCAGGCTCGAGCCTGAGCTTTGTCTTCATGTGACAAGCCTGAGCTAAGCTGGGCATAGCTAGGCTTGTTGCCATCCTACCACTTGTCAGCGCTGATATGCCCACCTGCTGACAGGGGGAGAGGAGCAGATACAATCCACCCTCGTTGAGATCATATAATCTGGCTAAGTTTTAGGTGACTCATCATTGATTGTTCCCAATTTTTTTTTCACTTGAAACAAGTGTCCCATAAAAATGCTTAGACCGTTCCACCAAAAAAAAAGTTATTTTATTTATTTTTTAAGTTGTGCCTCTTTTAGGTATCTACTTTTTCATTTGAACACTTCTTTTTATGATTTTAATCCTTATACACTCCCTTTTTTGTGCCTAGGATTTGGTGCAACCCCTAAAGTGAGCCTAAGGTAGGACTGACATTAGAAATTGACATATCAGTGCCAAAAAGTGACAATGCTTTTCACTTTTTAGTGCTGATGTGTCAGCTCCTGATGTCAGTCCTACCTTAGAC
>JAOXJP010045389.1:0-16235 GCA_025762735.1 Platanus orientalis
GAACTCGCGACCTTTCGCTTACGAAGCGAACGCACTACCACTATGCTACGGAAGCCATTGTTGTGTAAAAGATAATAATTAATTATCATCACCACTTTTTTTTCCTCAACACTTGTTCAAAGCTCTTGAACACTTTTTCAAGCTTAAGAATTGCGAAGTTGAAACTGAAACCCACACTTCTCCTTCGGATTGCAGAGGAAGAAATCAAAGAGAATGTGTGGAATCGCTTTGATTATTTCTGGTGTCAGAATTGATTTTTCATCGTTCCTTCCCGATTACACGTCTCCTTCTGAAGCCGACGAGGTAAGGTTTCTAACTCCATGGCTTCTCTTTTCTTATTGGCTTCTTCTGGTTCATTGAAGTCTTACCATTTTTCAAGTGCAAGCTTATCATTCAAAAATTCTGGGTTATAACGGATTTTGATAAATCTGCAACATATGGACTCAATGAATCATTTCTCCAAATCAAGCCTGGTTTTTACTCGCAATGTACACAAGAGTCTTGATTGAACCCTAGCTCAATCTCTAAATTGAACCTAACTAGAGACCTGGAAAATATTTATAGTGTTTCCTTTCATTCATGTTAGAGTAACCAAACAGTTGTTTTTCTATGTTACAGAGTTCAGGACAAGCTCCAAGGTTTGAAACCGAAACTGCACTCATTTGAGGTGTTCTTAGGACAACTATTTCCTATCATTCGATGCAAGCCATGAAAACTTCCATGGAGATAATTCAATATATTGAAAACGATGAGAGATGATTTCTTTGGAATGAAAACCTTGATAAGAAAAAACTCTAGATGTCAGCCAACACCCTGGAATGGTCTAGTTGTAAAAGATCTTCAAACTTAGAAATTAGTTCTTCTCACTAAGTTAGCATGGCGAATCTTTAGCCTTCTACATTCTTTACTTGCTCAAATCGTAAGAGTAAAATATTTCAGACAAGTAAACTTCATTGCAGCTGGAAATGGTCATAATGCTTCATGGTCTTGGAAAATTATACTTTGGGGGAAGGAAAAGTATACTTTGGGGAAGGAAAAGTTCTTGAATGTCTTGGATGGCTAATAGGTAATGGATCTTTAATCAAAATTTGGAAAGATCATTGGGTGATCAATTAGTGTCTCACCTCGGTTGCAACTCAAACTCTACCTGAAAATATTTCAGCCTTGCGAGTTAGTGACTATGTGGATCCAGAGCCTAGGAGTGGAAAATTAATGACTCATCCAACTATTTAGCCCCAGATTAGGTTAAAAGAATAAGGGCTGATCTATGCCAAGATCAACCCCATAATATAGTATGGACTAACCATCCATCTGGATATGCAAACTTTGGAGTACTTGTAACCATATGAGAGATCAATCAAGTACTGAGGGCAGTCAGTGGAGGAAAATATGTAAGGTTAGCCCAGAGTAGTTATGTACTTGAGGGTTGGTATTAGAGGCCCAAATTGTCCAAGATGTAATTGAAGAGAAGAAACAAGAGAGCATCTATTTTTCAATGCCAAAGGGCTGCTGAAGTTTGCGAAGGAGTAAATACTTCTTAAGGTCTAATTCACCTACAACCAACTTAACTTCTCAAACCTCTCGGATCTTCTTTTCTGCCAGATTATAAACCTTCTCAACCTTTATGGGAAACTGTTATTTTTCATATCCGTTGGGAAATATGGAAAGCAGCAACCAGACTCTTATACAACTATGGCTGAAGCCTGGTATAAAACTTAGATACTTTTGCAAGCTTCAACATTCACTCCAACACAGCTGGATGTCTAAATGGATCTGAGTTTCTTATCTGTTGACTCCTGCCAAAGCCTTGTTGAAGAATTCGGGGACTTATATGTAATAAGGGTACAATATACCCGTATACCTTTGGTATACCATATGTAATGTATACTAATACTCTTTTGATATAAATACAAACTACATATGAGATAATAGATCCATACGATTGATCCAAATTCATATCTTCTCTCTCGTTTCTTCTTCTTTTTCTTCCTCTTATCTTTCTCTAAGACGCACAAACAAGGTTTACAATCTAGAAAATCAAGTTGGTATTAGAGTGGGACGTGATTGGGACATGATCGGGCATCCCGACGCAGGGGGATGATGCTGACTTTAGCATGTCAGTACGCTGATGTTAGTAGGTCGTACCATCAACCTACGTGAGAGTTTAGGGTTTTGAAAGATCTTAGTCCCCTCGTGTTTATGATGATTTTTGCAATTTTTGTTGATGCATGGTTGAATTATTTTGGTGAAGAGATCCCAAAAAGCTCCGTTTTTGGCAAATCGTAGGTCTACAACGATTGGAATTGTTTCATATTGATTCCTTCAAAAGGAGTGACCTTTTTTGATGAGGAATCTTTAGAAACAAGTTTCATCTTGTTTTGTTTGGTGTAGAGAGAGGTCTAGCCATTTTCGGTTAGGTAAGTTCGGGACGCCTAGGACGATTTCGGGGCAGTGTTGAGCTTGTTTTTTGCAATTTTTTTTCCGATCTCTCTGAAAGGGTTGGTTGTTTTTGAAGGGGGCATTGTTTGAGATAGGCCTTGTGGAGTTTGGTTATAGTTTGAAGGATTTGTTGTGTTTTTTCGACCGATAAGGGTATGATGCCTGAGACGAAAAATTGGTACTTTTGCTTCGTTTTTTGTGTCGTAAAACCTAAAGGTTCAATGATGTGAATGGTGATTTGTAAGCATCTTTAAATGTTGTTTGGGTGTTTTCTCTAATTATTCGGGTTAATTGTTTGTGTGCGGTAACCTTATGAAGTGCAGAATGTCAGAAGTATTGACGGAGTCTACCAAGTTGGATGATACTCGGAGTTGTCCGAGTTTTGTTGGTGCCGTTTCACCTATGGGTATTCAGGGTGATAATCCCGGTGCACAAATCACCACTATCAAATTGGATGAGACGAATTATTTGGAATGGTCCCAATTCGCGAAGATATACATTGGTGGAAGGAGCAAACTTGGTTACATCAATGATTATGTTCTTGAACCGGCTTACTTAGATTTTCAAGCTTATGAGAAATGAGAGTCTAAAAATCTGACTGTGATGTCATGGTTACTTAACTCGATGCAACCACAAATCAACCGTGGTTTTTTGTTCCTTCGAACTGCCAAGGATATATGGGATTCTGTTGCACAGACATATTCCCAGGTGAAGAACTTTTTACGGATTTATCAGATAAAGAACGTTGTGCAGATTTATCAGTTAAATCAGGAAATTGCTCATCTTCTCTAGAGGGAGAAAAGTCTGGGCAGTTACTTTGCCACTTTGCGTAGCACGTGAAAGGAGTTAGATCACTATGAAATATATAAGCCAAAATGCCAAACAGTGGCATACAAAGAAAAGATTGAGCGGGATAGACTTTTTGAATTTTTGGCTGGGCTAAATGATGAATTTGAATTGGTCCGCGTCAACATTCTGAGTAGGTATCAACTTTCCTCCTTAAATGAAGTGTATGCACTAGCCTAGAGTGAAGAAAATAGGAAAAATGTCATGCATTAGTATGCTTCTGGACATCTAGAGAGATTTGCTTTAGTTTCTACCCCTTTTCAAAAGGGAAGTAAGAGCAGTTTTAAAAAACCCTTCCGCCTTAATCATGAGGATAAAGAGAAGATTACATGGAAATGATGATTCATTGATAAGGACAAGTTCCGTTGTAGTCACTGTGGGAAGATGAGACATGCACATGAGAATTGTTGGGATCTCGTTGGCCGACCTGAAAAATTCAGCAAGCCAGGATATAGGTGAGCAAACTCTGTCATATCACAAAAGATGGATATGGGTCCTACCTTTATTAACTCAAAGATAGTTGGCACTGACACTGCATCCTCTAGTGACTCTTCTTGATGGATGGTTATAGTTCTCGAAGCTGTATTTGAGAATCTGCGCCGGTTTATGGCACAGCTAGAGGGGCCTATGACAGCGAGTCATCATCCTCATTTGCTTTCATAGAGTTAGGTACCCATGCTACTGCTTTCCATGTCTCTCCATCCACACCTTCATCTTGGATTATTGATTCATAATCATCAAATCACATGACAGGTCTGTCATCATTATGTTCCTCTTACTTTATTTGTTTTGGTTGGGACAAAGTTAGAGTGGCAGATAGGATATTGTCCTCAATTTCTGGGAAAGGCAGTGTTAACGTCTCACCAACTATGTCTCTATCCTTAGTTTTGCATGTTCCTAAATTTGCAACTAACTTGTTGCTCATTAGTCGTATCACTTGAGATTTAAATTGTTCAGTCACTTTCTTTCTATCTCACTATGTTTTTCAGGATCTGGATTTGAGCAGACGATTGGGAGTGTGATCGTGTAGCTAATGGACTCTACCTCCTTGATAACAGTGTAGACTCTCCTTTGTTAACAGCTTGTGTCTCCAGTATTCATGATTGTCATTTGAGTAATAAATACCGGTTAATGCAATGGCATAATCGGTTGGGTCATTTATCTGTGGTTTCTTTATGTGTTTTGTTTTCAAGTTTATTTGAGTCTAGTGTAGAGTCTAATATTTAGTGTGAAGTTTGTCAATTATCCAAACATGTTCGGAACACTTATTCTCCTAGTATTAATAATAAAAGTGTTGTTCCCTTTTCTTTGGTACACTTTGATGTTTGGGGACCTTTCTCTACCTCTTCTCTCTTTGGATTTCGCTATTTTGTTTCATTTGTTGATGACTACTCATGGTGCACATGGGTATATTTGATGAAAACCAAGGGAGAAGTTTCTTCAATATTTCATGCCTTTCACAAAATGTTTCAGACTCAATTTGGTGCATCCATTAAAGTTCTCAGATCTGATAATGGGGGAGAGTACATATCATTTTAGTTGCAGAAGTACTTGACAGAATGTGCTATCATACACCAGACATCGTGTGTTCACACCCCTCAACAGAATGGTGTCGCTTACGAAAAAACCGCCACCTATTGGAAGTGATGCGAGCACTCTTATTTGGTATGACCGTCCCAAAAACTTTTTGGTCTGAAGCCCTTCTTACCACTGCTTATGTGATAAATCGCATACCTTTCAGGGTACTTCATCTTAAATCACCCATTGCTGTCTTATGTCCTGATAATCCTCTATCTTTTGTACTCCCAAAGTGTTTGGATGTGTTTGTTATGTTCATATACATAAAAGAGATTGGTCAAAATTGGACCCGCGTGTAAAAAAATGTATATTTTTAGGCTATCCATTTGCTCAAAAGGATTACAAGTGCTACAACCCGGGAACTGATAAAAAGTTTGTGTCGACGAATGTTACATTTTTTGATTCTGTTTTGTTTTTCTCTCGTTCCACCACTTCTCTTCTGGGGGAGAGTTTGAGTCGTGAAGAGAGGTCTTAATCTTTGCCTTCAGTGCTCCCACTTTCTCCTCCAGTTTCTCCATTCTCCTTTGACATCCCAACTCTAGACAATGGGAAAGATCTACATGTTTATATACAGAGGAAGAATGACACAGCAAGCGATCCACCCTTGGTTGTCTCTTCGGATCTAGGTAATTCTCCAGTTTATATTCCTCTAGTTCACTCTGATAATGATATTCATTCTGCAAATGATGATGATCTTTCCATAGCACTTCGTAAAGGAAAGAGATCTTGTACTAACCATCATGTCTCTAACTTTGTATCCTATAAGACCTTGAATACTGTATATCGTACCTTTGTTGGATTTGTATCTTCTATACAGGTCCCTTCCAGTCTACATGCAATCTGTTAGAGTCAATGGCAAAATGCAATGTGTGAGGAGATGACAACCTTGGAGAAAAATGGGAGATGGGAACTTGTGGACCTTCCAATGGGAAAGCTACCAGTAGGGTGCAAACGGGTTTATATTGTTAAATACAAAGCAAATGGGTCCATTAACATGTATAAAGCAAGACTGGTAGCAAAGGGATTTACTCAGACATATGGTATTGATTACCAAGAGACCTTTGCTCCTGTGGCCAAGATGAACTCCATCCAAGTGTTAGTATCTATTACAACCAACAAAGAATGACCACTTTGGCAACTAGATGTGAAGAATGCATTTCTTTATGGTGATCTACATGAAGAAGTGTACATGATGCTACCTCCAGGCTTCAAGATTCCAAGAAGTGAAGGTAAGGTGTGCAAACTAAGGAAGGCATTGTATGGACTCAAGCAATCACCTAGGGCGTGGTTTGAGAGATTCAGTGGCAGTTTAACCAAAATTGGTTACAGGCAATTCGAGATGGATCATACTCTATTTTTCAAACACTCCTTGAAAGGAACTACAACAGTCATTATGTATGTGGATGACATAATAGTCACGGGAGATGACTCAGAGGAAATACACCAACTAAAGGCTCATTTGTGCAGTGAGTTTGAAGTTAAGGATTTGGACACACTTTGTTATTTCTTGGGTCTTGAGTCCAAGAAAAACATCTTCATATCTTAGAGAAAGTATATTCTGGACTTACTTACTGAGACAGACTTACTAGGGGCATGGCCAATAGAATCCCCTATTGAAGTTAACCATGGGTTGAATGATCAGGATGGAAGACCATTGATAGATGCTGGATGATATCAACGGCTTGTTGGAAAGCTTATCTATCTCACACTCATAAAGCTAGATATAGCTTTTACTGTTGGAGTTGTTAGTCAATTCATGCATGCACCATGAACAACACATCTAGAGGCTACCGTTTGCATTTTGAGGAATCTAAAATCTGCACCAGGAAGGGGGTTGCTATTTTCAAACAATAGCCATGTGAAAGTTGAGGTGTGTATAGATGCGGATTGGATAGGATCAGTCACAGAGAGACGCTCAACCTCCGGTTACTGTTCATTTGTAGGTGAAAATCTTGTAACATGGAGAAGTAAGAAACAATCAGTGGTTGCTAAGTCAAGTGTCGAAACAAAATATAAATCAATGGCACATGGGATTTGTGAAGCCCTTTGGTTAAGCTTTTGCTGCATGAGATTGGTCTTAAGATACAAACCCCAATGAGCTTATATTGTGATAACAAATCAACTATTAGTATCTCTCACAATCCTGTGCAACATAACCGAACCAAGCATTTCATCAGAGAGAAAATACTCTACAGACTGATTTGCACTCCTTTTGTTACTATGGATCAACAACTAGCAAGTGTGCTAACTAAAGGTGTCATCAAAGTACGGCTCCATGATGTTATTAGCAAGTTGGGCATGTTTAACATTTATGCTCCAACTTGAGGGGGAGTGTTGAAGTATTTAGGTACTTATATGTAATAAGGGTACAATATAATCGTGCACGTTTGGTATACCATATGTAATGTATACCAATACTCCTTTTGATATAAATACAAACTACGTATAAGACAATAGATCCATATGGTTGATTCAAACTCATCTCTTCTCTCTCTTTTCTTCTTCTTCTTCTTCTTCTTCCTCTTATCTTTCTCTCAGACGCACAAACAAGATTTACAACCTAGAAATCAAGCAGCCTGGATGTTTAAAATTGAATACTGATGTTGCTGTGTTTACTAACACCAAAATGACTGGCACAGTTGGAGTTCTAAGAGATTTTGGAGGAAGATACCTTGTTTTTCAAAATATCTTGGAGATATAATGTAGGACAGCCTAGTGATGTCTGCTAATTTGCGGGTTATGAGTCCACAAGGAAACTAGAATAGACTTAAGCTTGAGATTTAACAAACAAGTGATAGGCATAACAAAGCTCTCAATACCTCATTAAATATAAGAGGTTTAGAACCATAGGAAATGTTCCACAATGTCAAATCTATATAGCAGGGGTATTAGGTTTTCTAATACTAAAACAAATTTCCATAGAGTTTTTATCAACACATGATAAGCATATTGTTGTGTAGACAAGACAACAAGTGTAGAAGGTTTGTACTTATATCCAAAAGTGTATAAGAACTCAATAAGTTGATGTTTGCACAAAAGAATGGATTAACCTTTAGAAATCGTAACTCGGTTTTAAAAATCGATCTGGAAGAAGATTGGAGCAAAGGTAGTTTGGGGGTGTGTTTTATCGAAAGAGGTAGGGTTTTTTCTCATTTTGTGTTGGTGAGTCTGCCTAGCGGACGACGGATGTTGGAGAGGTTCAGGGAGGTTGTTGGTTGGAGTCAGTCCATGGGTGTTGTAAGGACCAGGAGAGATGGAAATAGGGTTTTGGTGGTAAATCGGAAGGAGAACTCGAAGGGATGATTCCTTCTTGTGTCATCAGTGGATGAAAAAGGTATGGTCAATTCCATCATCGTTCCGGAGGGGAAAAAATGCTATGGTTGGAAGAACATTGTGACAGAGTTATCGGATTTGCTTCAGGATCTAGAGTTGGAAGGTACTAGGGGTGGGTCGAATGGGAGGGGCCGTGAGGAGACAGTGGTGTCTGGTACCTCAGGGTCGAATGATTCTCTCAAATGGGTCCCGAAGATCGTGAGGGTGGAGAGCACTGGTTCTCGTGGGTCCTTCGCTCTTCGTGATCGATTAGCGGAGGTGAAGATTGGCGCAAAGCTTATTTCCTTTGGTGGAAAGCTGGTGTTCAGGACCTTCTACCCCAATGGTGTATTGGGGAAGGGTGTTTGGAGCATGGCGGTATTGGTGATGACAGATGTGGTGTAGGTGTCTTGGGAGGAATGCTCGAGGCTCATCTCAAAGTTCCTTCTATGTAAGGATGCTTGGGTGGTTCGGCCTCTCTATGAATAGAGCGCTAGTGTTTCTCAATTCTATGGTGGGTGCGGTGCAGTTGGCTAATGGGGGGACATTGGGCCTGGGATGTGTGGGTCTCTCCTTCGAAAAATGGGAGCCATTAGCTGGATCATTGAAATCCAAGGGGCAGAGGGTTGAAAGATGGGTCTAGGTTATTGGCTTGTCATTTCATTTGTGGACCAGGGGGATAATGGTGGTGATCGGAAGTCTCTATGGTGGTTTGGTTAGATGGGAGAGGTTGAAGGAGGAGAGGGAGGATTTCCTTCAAGTGCGACTGCTAGTTTGAAGAGGGGGGATTGACAGGATTCCGAGGTCGGTGATGGTGAAGGACCAAGGCAGGGATCTGGTGGTCCTTCAGTCGGTGGAGGAGATGATGGAGAAGAGGCCGGTGGTGAAAAGGTCCGAGGGTGGGTTGTTTCCGGTGAACAAGGGCAAACAACCAATGTGATTCGAGGAACGTGATTCGTGGGTGTAGGAGTACGAGCAACGTTCGAATTTGAATTTATGTTCAAATTCAAATTTTTGGAATGGAAAGATGGAGGGTTCTCTGGCCAACGGATACTCTACGGGAGCTTGGAGGAAAGTGTGAGTCAGAGAGGGGGGTTCTTTGTCGGGTCATATGGTGTTGGTGGATCCTAGACCATCAAGTGGTGTGCTACAAGGGGAGGGCAAGTGATCAAAATTGAAGAGGAGACAGGGGCAGTCCAGTTATTTTCGGAGCATGGGCATTGCGGGGAAGTTGTTTTGAATATAAGGGTTGCGAAGTCTTTTGAATGAGAGGAGCTTTTGGGGGATTCTTGTGAAGGGGCAGGGGCAGTTTGGTCCATGGAGAATGAGCCTCGGTTGGTTAGGCAGTTTGGGGATCTCTTAGGTGGTGGGAGGGTAGGGATGGAAATGCCTTTACGTAAAGGGCAAATGGGGGAACTCACGTTGGTTGAGAGGGCAGATTCGGAATTGCCATAAGCTTATGAGGATTTAAGGGGAAGGGCCTTCAAAGGGTGTTGTTCCCTTTCGGAGGTTGTAGTGGATGGAGGGAAAGGGGGTGTGCCCTCTAGTGTAGTGGTGGCATTTCAACAGGCCGGGACTGGAAGCCATGATTTTGCGAACCCCATTTATCTAGGGGGTCCTCGTCGATGTGGCTCAACGACTTCAGTCATTGCGGCTTTGTTGGGTAGGCTGAACATGGGGCTTCAACAATGGCCTAGTGGTGTTAATCAGCTTCATTTGGGGCCTAGTTGCGGTTCCCCTCCTTGGTGTTGTCTTCAGATGAGGTAGAATCATCCGACATAGCTGTGCTTTATTCTCCTTCCATTAGGTAGGTTAGATCTGGATTCTGGGGGAGGTTCTCTATCTGACGATGACCCTGGGAGGTTGTTGCTTGCGACTCAGGAGTTGGCTTGTAGAGGGGGGTTGGTTTGGGGGAAGTGTGGCCCCTCTTTTTGAGAAGGAAGCAGATGTTGGGAGTGGGGACCAAAGCGGAGTTTGATCCCAAGCAAGAGGTTTGGACAGGGAGATTGAGGAAGGGGAGGCAACGACTTTGAATTTGCTAAGGGAGGATTAAGTTTAGGTTGTGGTGGAAGCAGGGGATACATCCTTCGAATCTGGCTTTTCTATATGGGATGCGAACAGGGTTGGTGATCTTGGAAGGGCAAGTGGCGAGGATGTGAGTGGCTGTCGTAGTGAAAGGCAGGGAACGTTGATTTCCAGGGAGTTTGTTGGAACCCCTTATTCGGTTGCTAGTTTCTCCCAGTCGATTGGGGAGGAGGTAAAGATGCTCCATGATGGGAGTTATTCCCTAGACTTGATTGCTGTTGAAGACGACACTCAACCGTTGTTTAAGGTGTCTAGATGGATGCTGCAGAAGATGGGGGAGGTTAGCCAGGTTGTGGGATTATCGTTTGAGGGGTTGGAGCAGGAGGCATGGCAGCTGTTTGCTAAGTTGGAACGAAAGGAGACAAGGGGCTAGAAGGGTAGGCTACAAAATGCAAGATGTTCTCGGGAATTAAAAAACTTGGAATGTGGGGTCAACTATGCTAAGGGAGAAGGGGAGATGTCCACAGGATCAGAGAGGAAGGGACGTGGGCACAAAGACTGTTATAAATGATTTTTCGAATCTTATCTTGGATTGTGAGGGGTCTTAGAAATGCAGACAAGAGGAGGTTGCTAAAGGATATGGTAAAGAGAAGCGGGGCGGAGGTGGTTCTGATTCAGGAGTCGAAGGTAGAGAGGGTTAATAGGAAAGTGATTGCTGACATTAGTAGCTTTGCCAAGTTTAGGTGGGTGGCAGTTCCGTTGAGTGGGGCAGCAAGAGGGGTGATTGTCCTTTGGGACAAAGGTCGAATTGAGGAGGTGAGTACAAGGGTGGACAGATTTTCCGCTACGCAAACGACTGTTCCAATATTTAGTCACGATGGTGTATGGGCCAAATATTGGATCGTTGGTGAGTGAATTCTTGGTAGAGTTGGAGGAGATTAAGTTAGAGAACAACCTTCCGTGGTGTGTGGGTGGAGACTTTAATGTGACTCTGTTCTCCGATGAAAGGAGTAGAGGTGGGGGGAGATCGGGAGTAATAGAGCTGTTTGGAGACTTCGTGGATAGAAATGACTTGTTGGATGTCCCACTTGCGGGCTCGAGATTTACATGGTCTAATTTTCAAAAAATCCCTCAATGAGCAAACTTGACAGATTTATGGTCTCCATGGAATGTGATGACTTCTTTTCTCCGATTGATTCTTGCCTGTTGCCAAGGTCGGGTTCAGACTGTACCCTAATGCTGTTGTAGGGTAGGAATGTCAGATTGGGGCCCAAGCCTTTTAGGTTCCAAATTATGTGGCTGCTTTCGCCGGGGTTTAAAAATCAAGTGGTGGAGTTCTTTTGAGGTGGCAAGCCCTCATTGGTAGAGGTTTAGCTGAAGTTGAAACTGTTGCGGGACTGCTTAAGGGTGTGGAATAGGGAGGTGTTTAGGAGAATTGAAATTCGGAAAGACTTAATCTTGGATGAAATCAAATCTTGGGACTTGAAGGAAGAAGAAACGGGTCTTTCTGAGGCCGAAAGGGGTTCAAGAGCTGTTCTTAAGGAGGAGTTTGAGAGGGTTCTATCTATGAAGGAGGTGATGTGGCGCTAGAAGGTGAGGGTGCAGTGGTTGAAAGAAGGCGATAGAAATACCAAATATTTCCACACGATTGCCAGTTGTCGACAAAGATTTAATGAAATCGGAAGACTGAAAGTGGGGGAAGATTGGATGGAGGATGAAGGGGGGATTAGAAGGCATGCCAAGGGATTTTACCGTCGTTTATATGTTAAGGATTGGGAGCTAAGACCTAGGTTGGAGGGCCTTCACTTCCCTTTAATCTTGGAGGTGCATGCAGCTTGGTTGGAGAGGCCTCTGGATGAGGTGGAGGTGAAAGGAGTAGTTTGGTTGATAGAAGGGGATAAGGCGTCCAGCTCGGATGTTTTCCCCATTTTGTTTTATAAGGAATGTTAGGAGATAGTCAAGGAAGATCTGATGCAGGTGGTCCAGGACTTATACAACCGTTGTTTTTTTTGGACAGGGGAAGCAATGCAACTTTCATATCTTTGATTCCCAAAAAAGAAGGTGTGGACAAGCTTTCGGATTTCATGCCAATAAGCCTTATTGGGAGTACCTATAAGATCATCTCTAAGTGCTTGGTTTTGAGGCTGAAGGAAGTCCTCCCTACCATAATTTCCAGGGAGCAAGGGGCCTTCTTGAAGGGGAGGTTTGTTTTGGATGGTTTCCTTTATGCTAGTGAGTGCATTGATGCTAGGGTAAGGAGCGGGCTGCCGAGGTTGATTTGCAAGCTGGATTTGGAAAAGGCTTATGATCATGTCAATTGGAACTTCTTTTACATCTTGGGCTATTTTGGGTTTGGAATTAGGTGGAGGAATTGGATGTGGAGATGCTTTTCCTTGGCTTCCTTCTTGATTTTGGTGAATGGGACTCCTCGCAATTTTGAAGGGTCTCAGGGGCTAAGGCAAGGGGATCCTCTTTCTCCCCCGCTCTTCCTTTTGGTGGTCAAGAATTTGGTGGCTATAAGGGAGGGTTATTTGAAGGTTTCCAAGTGGGAGAGGTTATGGTCTCTCACCTCTAATATACAGATGATGCACTGATCTTATGTAACCTCAAAGGCAGATTCGGATGCTGAGATGTGTCCTAAGGTGCTTTGAGGCGGTGTCGGGGTTGCGATTGAATCTCACAAAGAGTATTATTATAAGGGTTGGTTCGGTGCCTAATATTGATCTCCTTGTTGCGAACTTGGGCTGTTCAATTGGTTTGCTTCCTTTTCATTACTTGGGTTTGCCTTTGGGGGCTTTCTATAAAAGTATTGAAGCATGAGGGCCGGTGGTTGATAGGGTTCGTAAGAAGTTAGCAGCGTGGAAGGCCCAATATCTCTTGAAAGGGGGAATAATGACCTTAATCAAGGAAGCATTGGCCAATATTCCAATTTATTTATGTTCTTGTTTGTAATTCTAGGGCAGGTGGCAAATCTAATTGAGAAAATCTAAAGGCTCTTTTTGTGGAAAAGGGGGTGAGATGGATAAGGGTCATCATTTGTTAGCTTGGGACCGAGTTTGTACTTCAAAGGCTAAAGGGGGGTTAGGTTTGAGGAGACTGGGTCTTATGAACAAAGCTCTTCTGTGCAAGTGGCTTTGGCATTTTGAGGTGGAGCAGGATAGCATTTGGAGACAAATGGTGGCTGCTAAGTGTAGGGTAATGGAGGATGGAGACCCTCGTCCGGTTTGAGGCCCACATGGCATTGATCCT
Source organism: Platanus orientalis (assembly GCA_025762735.1). Taxonomy (NCBI): domain Eukaryota; kingdom Viridiplantae; phylum Streptophyta; class Magnoliopsida; order Proteales; family Platanaceae; genus Platanus; species Platanus orientalis. Next base: position 13,450 of record JAOXJP010045389.1, read on the forward strand.
TGGGAAGGTATTATGGGCTGCTTCCAGGACCATTCAGAAGTGGTGAGGATAGTGGTTGGAGATGGCCGTAGAACAAAGTTTTGGGAAGACAGGTGGTGTGGGGACCAACCACTGAGGCAGACTTTTCCTTCAGTCTTCTCGATGGTTTCAAATCCTTAAGCATTATTTTCTGACTATTTGGAGAAGTCTAATGCTGAAGGGGCTTGGCAACCAATCTTTAAGAGACTGACATTCGATTGGGAAGTTAATGATATTGCAGCTTTTTTTAGGAGATTGGAATTGGTAGAGCTGAATCTGCTTTATGCAGATAAGAAAGAATGGATGCCTGCCTCGAATGGAACCTTCACTATTCGCTCTTTTGTTGAGTTCTTCGATAGATCAGGATTTGGCCACTCCCCTTGGAGGGCTATTTGGTACACCCAGTGCCTCCAAAGATCTAGTTCTTCATGTGGACAGCTTCCTTGGGCAAGATCTTGACCATTGATGTGTTGCGGAAGAAAGGGCTTATCCTTACTAATACGTGTTGCCTATGTAAAAGTGCCTAGGAGTCAGTATCTCATGTCTTGCTACATTGCTCCTTTGCCTAGGAAGTCTGTTTTGGGATTATTAGGGATTTTGGTATGTGGTAGGCTCTTCCTTTGGATTTATCCACTCTTTTTCTCTCTTGGAAGGGGAATGCTTTTTCTTCAAGACGTAAGAGAATTTTGGGCTAGTCCCAGCTGCTGTTTGTTAGTCCATCTGGCTAGAGAGGAACAATAAGGTGTTTGAGGACCAAGTTGAACCGTCTTTCCAAGTGTACTAGTGTGCAAAAGAGAAGATCTTGCTTTGGGCTTGAAATTGTAAGGATTGTGGGCTAATCATTGCTAGGGACTTGGGCAGGGATTGGGATGCCATCATAGGGTGTACCCTGTCGTAGTTGTTGGGGTGGGCTTCCCTGTTGGGGGTTGGGGTCTTTTTTCGTTTTTTCTGCCCCCTTTTGTTATTCTTTGGGGAGTCCTCCTCCCTTTAATTAATAACAAATTTTACTTCATCAGAAGAAAAAAAAAATCAAGCTATAAGGGCTGATATTAACACTACAAACGTTGGGCCTAGGAGAGGTAAAACAGGGCTGTAATAAAAGGGTTGAATGGGCTGTAAAAGATGTTTTTGTAGGTCTGAAAGGTTCAGGCTTTCGGACAGCAGAAAGAGGAGCCTTACTACATGAGAAAGCTCTAATAACATTGATGGTACAGGGTCAGGCCTTAGGGTTAAAGAACAGGAAAATAAGGGACTGAAATAGGGGTCAATAGGCTGTTCGAGTTGGGTTACAGAAAGGGGAAACAGGGCACTTGATGCAGAATCAGTCTAGGGAATGAACTGATTATCTCTACTGCAGAAAAACTAGGATAGGAAGCACAATAGTGAACTCGTGTAGGGCTCAAGAATGGTGGAAATATGTTTGGTCAGTTGCAGGTCATAGGGCTGATTTATGGGAGGCAGAATAATTATCAAACAGAGTTGTAAACAGTGGAATAGGAGGACTAATTAGGGGCTGTACAGGGGACTAGATCAAGGACGGTTTCAGGTCAAAAGTAGGAATAACAGTAGGGATATCAGATTAGGTGTAAGGGGAATGTATGGGCTGCTGGAAGAGGATTTAGGTTAGGTTCCAAAGTTCTTGAAATCTGGGACAGACTTAAGGCTAATAGAAGAGACTACCAGTCTGAGAATGTTAGCAGCAATGTCTGCAGACAATAGAGGTTCCGGAAGGTCTAAGAAGGAGATTTTAGGACTGTAGTAGGTAAACAGCCAAGGAAAAGGGACTGTAGGTGCTGCAGGTAAGTTTAAGGGTGGATCTTGGGTTTTCTTGATGATTCTTGGGAGAAAACAACAGATAAATAGATGAGATGGGTGTTTCTTGATTTCAGAAAACCAGAACAATTTAATGGAGAATGAAGTAGGAGAAAGCAAGAAATAGAAGAAGGGAAATATAAGGAGAAGAAAGAGATGGAAACAAGCGGGAGGAGAAAGACTTACCTTTGCTTGTGGAGAAGAGGAGGAGAGAGGATAAGGGAAGCCTACGACTCAACCCTCAAGTGAGATTGTGAGTGAAGAGATAACTTGGGGTTGCAACCACCACACCAATTCAAAATTCAATTTTTCATCTTCAAAATTCTACCTTCATTCAGTCATTGAATGCCTTTTAAATAGGCTCTACAAAAGATCTGGAATAAATAAAATCCTAAAATAATAGGACTCCCTAGATTCTAGGACTCTTTCTTTCCAGGTTTAAAGTTTTGGTTTTGGTCTAGCTTTCGGACCCCCCGGAAACGGAAACATATCAAGGTTTCGGTGGATAGGTATTGGAAACCATAGAAAATTTACAGAAACGATGGAAACTTTAGGATATGATAGAATAAGTAATAATACACCCTTAGGAACCATTATATATACAAAACAACCATTTATGATGGTTTTGAAAACTGAAAACCAATAACCTCAAGACATGTTGTTGCATATGAAAAATATAAAAGCATTGGAAATCTTGGGATTTTTAAATAAAACTTTAGGAAATGTTATAATAAGCATCGTTATTCACTTAGACACCATTAAATACTTGTGTATCAATAGTAGGAAATGACACCCTCGAATAGTTGGAAATGACACCCTCGAGACTTGCTATTATTTTTTTTTATAGATAAAGGGATAAAAATTTATTGAAAGCCAAAAAGAGAACAAGAAAGGAATACAAAAGGAACCTCACCAAGAAGGTGAAGGACACAAAAGCAAAAAAAGCAACCAAAGAA